>CAIGRS010129879.1:0-17213 GCA_903798395.1 Fraxinus floribunda
TTGCACGTTGCTTAGACCTAGTATTACCATAAATATATATATATATATATATATTAAATAATCTTGTAATTCCGAAATAATTAAACTAATCTCTAATAGTTTCTTAGTACTCAAAGATCAAATCTGTGGTTGGTTTCTATTTCTTAAAATAATCAAGGGTAATTGGCGAAAAACGTCCTCATCTTTGACAGTTTATGTGGAAAACGTTCATACCATTCGTTTTTTTGCGCAGAACGGCCCTACCTTTCACATTCTTGCGTTGAACGTCTTTTTTACCAATTTTTAACATAAAATGACCAGTATACCCTCCTATATAAATAAAGATTTAACGGTTCTAATTCAACATATTATCACCCTCATCAATCTATAAAAAAAACCTGTAAATTATAATGTACAACAAGCATTTTCCTTCAATTAGAGGGTTGTCGAAGTTTTTTTATTAGCCAATGATCTATATTTTGAAAGATTAGAACATAAATCAACTAGGAGATTCTTGATGAAAACTTACATCTACGATCTCGACACTTGAGAGTCTTTAGAACTTGAATTTAAACTTCTTAGTCACGGTAGTTGAGTGCTTCTCTGTGATATAATCAAATTCTTGCCACAAAATAATAGACAAAGAATCGGGGGCACAAGTGTGTTTAATAGAACTCGACATATTGAAAATGTAGCATGAGGTCTGATTTTGACGTAGTTTAGTTTCCATCTTTGCATTGCAATATACGTTTACATGTGAAAATATAACTTCAATATATTTAGTCTCAGAAGAATTTATAAATAAATATAAATAAGCGGTGCATAAGTGGATACTACTCCTTTTCAACCGTAAGAATAGCTTCTATTAATGGTCAAGATTATTTGTAAAAAGTATTGATAGGTGAAATGCTTCCTATTAAGTTTCAAGAAAAAAATTGGAAAAATATTGACAGCAATCGCGATGAATCTGCATTGTACGATAGAGAGGCTGAGCTATTTGAGTTTTGGACCTTTCGATTTATTTTAAGGTTGGGAGTTCTAATTAGTATGTGTGCAATGCACTGAGGATATTAATGAGTAGTTTGGTTCTCATTATGGTTCTCTCAATAGAATCAAAATCGGACCAAATCTGTACAATAAAAGTTCGAAATGGTTACTTTATTCTTAGAGAATTGGATTGGCTGGTTCCAATTGGGTTCTACCCCATCTAGGAAATCTAGCTCTCTCCCTCTCCCTATTGTTTTTTTATTCGTTAAATGAATTTTTTATTTGCAATCTTGCATTTAGCCTCTGAATTTTGACCTTTTTGTTGCTTTTCTCAGATTCCTGAAACCAATTATCTAAAGGATAATTCTTTGGTATACAAAATGGAGTATAAAATGATATCTAAAATTGTCAAATGACGGCCCCCTATTGAGGGCACATGTCGGAGGGGGGCGGCCCCCTCTTGGATAATTCTTTGGTATACAAAATGGAGTATAAAATGGTATCTAAAATTGTCAAATGACGACCCCCTATTGGGGGCACCTGTCGGAGGGGGACGGCCCCCTCTTGGAGGGGCGTTTGTTAAGGATAATTCTTGGTGTACAAAATGGGGTATAAAATGATATCCAAAATTGTCAAATGTCGATCCCCTATTGAGAGGCGCCTGTAGGAATGGCAGCCCCCTATTGGGGGAATGGCGGCCCCCTATTGGGGGGCGTCTGTCGACCAAAATGGGATATAAAATGATATTCAAAATTGTCAAATGTCGATCCCCTATTGGGAGGCGCCTGTAGGAATGGCAGCCCCCTATTGGGGGAATGGCGGCCCCCTATTGGGGGGGCGCCTGGCCCGACAGACGCCCCCTAATAGGAGGCCGCCATCTAGTAATTTTGAACACCATTTTGTAACCTATTTTGTACCTGTAGCACAACCCTTATCTGAATTCCTGAGTTTGTGTCTCACTTTGATGATGTTTTGACTGATGTTTATAAATATTCAAATTATTTTTCAATTTTTAATATACACATTAGCAAAATTTATGAGTATTATTCATATATTCATCACTCATTTATATCTATTTATGTAAAGTATAAAACGTTTATAAACGCTTCCCAAGTTTGCTTCAGATATTTAAGTAACTGTATCTTTGAGCAAAAAATTAAATAGACATTGGAAGGATTTAAACTAAGATAACACTCTATACATGTGAGCAAAATGATTGCTTAGCCGCTATTTGATATAGTTAAAAAATTTAATTAAAGTTAATAGTTAATTTTAACTACACATTTTATGGCGCTTACAATTTTTCAATTAGCATTCCATCTACTTTTATTAAAATTTACTAAAAAAACAATTTTTTTTCTAAACAAAATCTTTTTAAATAATAAAAAATTTATTAAAGGTCTGATTTTTATCAAACCCCACCAAATATGGAAAGCCGAAAGTCATAGGTTACTACAAAAAATCAAAGATTTCTTGAAACTTCCAATCCACCACTGCAATATTTACACGTGGCCTCTTCTCAATCACCAATTGGATCATCCCCTATATTCACGAACAATAATTATCAAGTAAACCTTAAACACCAGGCCTCCATAGAAATTCTTGAAACTGGCCTAATTACAAGATCCTTAAACCAAATCTTATACTTCACAAAAAATGTCAGTTCCCATACTTGAGAGTAGCTTCATAGTAAGCCCTCTTACATCAAAATTCAAACCTCAGAGAAAAACCACTACAATCCCTGTAAAATCTGTTCTCATCTCATCCAAACACAGCCAGGAAGATTTTCCTAGGTATGTGAAGATTCTAAATCCTGCTTAAATTGTTGATTTTTCGTTTTTCTGCTTTATATTTTTATGGGTGTAGTGAAAATTTGGTTTTTGGAAATGAAATGTGGCAGTAAAACTGAAAACCAGTTTGCAAAATTGGCACTGGTTGCACTGGCTGCTGGGGTGCTGACACTGGGCTCAGTTGATACTGCATCAGCCGCTAAAACTGGTGGCCGAGTCGGTGGCCAGGCTTTCCGGCCATCGGCGCCGCCCTCCTCTGGCCCAAGAATCAACAATTCAAGGTAGTTTTCTGGATTTTAATCAAAATTAATGCATTTGTATTGTAAGTTAGTAACTATATTTGACTAAAGAATGATAAATAATGTGTAGAGAAATATTTGAAAGGGGACAATTTTGTTGAATTTAAAGTTTGTTTATGCTGCTGATAATTGAATTAGGCTTTAGTAGTTCCATGTGTTTGCAAAAGTATTTTGAGAACCCTATTTATAGAATTATAAGCAGAATCTGTTGAAATGTGGAACTGTATACGATTTCCAGGTTCAAATATTGTGCTGACTTCATTGGTAAATATCATCGGAAAATTCTAATGATGCAGGGTAATTGTGGTTCTAAAATTATATCTTTTGAATCATGAAGACATCAGCCAATTTTAACCATTGAAGACTACTAAGTTTGAGATGGTTTCTTCGATATACGAATATTCGTCTTGTCCGAATAAACAAATGCAATGGGAAATGAAGTTCGGTGTCTATGCTAATGCTATTTAAAATGGTGTTCTATCACAGATAAAAAATTTCGTCTTGAATTCAGTTGAGCAGGAGAATTTACCTTGTTCATTTTATACTATTTCAGCACTCTGCTCCTTTTTTCGGGGACAAAATCTCTAGTTACAGACATAAATTTGAAAGTCTAGATAGCGATTTTTTCTTGGTTTAAAGAGCTGTAAACTCGGTGTCTTATTTCTTCTTTATGTGACTTCTCATGGATTATTTGATGTTACGGTCCGGTAAAGCTTGATTACCAATGGCTTAAGAAACCCTTACTTTTTTTTGACTAGTTTAAATTGCTTTTTTCTTGCAGAACCAATGTGTATATCAACCCACCAGTTGCCCCTCCTTTAGTTGGTGGATACGGATATGGCTTTGGCGTGCCATTTTATGGTGGATGGGGTTGGTCTCCCTTTTCATTCTTTGCACCTGGTCCCAGTGTTGCTGTTGGCATTGGAGGTGGATTTGAACTCTTTGCTTTATTTCTATTCCTCGGTGCAGTTTCTGCTGTTGTTAGGCGATTCCGTGGATCAAGGGATGATGATGATGAATACTAGTGTAGAGAAAACTTGTCTAGACTAATGTCAAACGGAATTATGTGTATTTTTGTAAACGAGTTAAATACAAGGATCCTAATATTAGTAATATATACTTGAATTCGAGGTATAATTCAGTTCAATTCAACAAAAATATGTGCGCAATCTTTTATTCAATTATGTCATCCTATCTGTGCAGAATCCACTTCAGAAGTTGGGACCAATATTGCAGTGTCACTAAATCTTCAATGCGTTATATTCATGGGGGAATCAGATCTTGATTCCTATCGGTGAAAATGTCAGAACAGATAGTAACCAAAGATCACAACAATGAAGATGATTCAAGGATTACGGCAAATGGTAAACCAGGGAAAAACCAGATTGAGTAGAAAACTGTTTTACATGAGATGTCATTGTGCACTCATATTCAAAGACCTGAGAACCCCGTGGGCACTTACGAATACATCAGAAAACCCACACATTCGGTACATCAGAAAACAAGAAAAGCTAGATCAGGAATTATGGCTTGTTACTGCCTCCCTTTGTCTAGACAGATATATCAAAGTTAATCTTGCTGTTCTCTATTTCATACTTATTGCATCTTGCTCTTGTTCGTCTCATATGAAACATAATCTTCACACGGTGTAGTGCTGCTGGATTGTCTCAATGTCAAGGCCTTTCAGCTTCACGACTGACTCGACATGACCCTTGAGCGTATGCAGCTCCCGAAGCCTAAAATGATAAAAACAGAAATAGAAATTTTTTATAATTCACAATGATCACAGCAAAACTAGTAATTGTAAAAGGGACTAATCGAAAAAGTCAATTCATACCTTGCAATCTCAGCTCTCCTCTTAGCCTGCTCTGCGATTTCAGAAAGTTCTCTATAGCTATTCTTCTCGTTGAAAAGATTAGTCGTCTCTGGTGCTTGAAGGCCATGTAGGGTCCTCTGTGCAAGAGCCCACTGTGCTTCTCTCTCCTCTTTGCCATAGTCCTTCTTGGTGGTGAAAGCGGTCTGTTCCAAGTAAAAAAACATGATAAGTTAGTGAAATGAACATGATAAGGGAAGGACAGGATCTAGGCATTTTGTTGGACTGTCATACCTTGTTCTCATACAAATTTTGCCAGGCCTTTCCACTTAAGATGTAACGAATGGCAAACTTCATTAGGTCTAGCGGTAAATAGAATACAATACTGTAAAGCCAGATTACACCAGCCCATCCCCAACCACATCCTTTGATTCTGGCGAACCCCCAGTTGGCGTATACAGCTACTAAAGTAGCAATCTACATCATTAAACGTTTCAGCATCTTAGAACTTGACATTGTATCTACATTCAAGCTTTATTCTCTTTACAAATAGATGAAGAAATTTAACTATGCTAAAGGCGCAAGGGAGAAGAAGTTTCGCCCAGAAAGAGAAGGTCTTTAATATGCAATAGTCATGGAAGAATTACCAGCTGTGCGATGACAAAAGCAGTCAATAACAGAAATCCAGGGCGTTCCATGAACGACCAGCTTCGTGATCTGGTCACAAAAATCAGAGCCTGGCTGATAATGCTCACTTGTAGATAAAGAGCAGCCATCATTTCGTGTTCACTATTTCTAATAGATCTTACACCAAATTTATTCTGCAGGAAGTTAATTATTTTTACTTTCACATTGAAACTATGTATAATTTAAAAGCATACATACAAGAAACATTTCTAGTCCTCACCGAGAAGAAGTCAGTTTCCTTCATAATCCAGAAGAATAAAACAGTCATCAGTGCAAGGTAACCTCCAAGTACTACGCCGGTGGCAAATATCTCTTTCAATTTCCAACTATCAGGTAAAGGAGATGGCTTTACTCTATCCTTTGAAATTGTCATAATTGTTCCTAAATAGAACAAAATTATTGATCTATCAGTTTCCCTGTGTCACCCAAAATATAAGAGCTATTCAAATGAGAAAGCGAAATCTTACCGTCATTGAGGATGGCAATGATCAAAACCATGAATGGAGAGAAATCGAACTTCCAAATCAAAGCAATAAGCAAGAAACCAAACTGCAAAACAAGAAGCAGAGGGCATAAGAAGTCCATCAATCTCAGGAATTATAGTAACTTTCTTAGTTCAAATGCAGCAATGAACTTACAACAATACGGATTGTGATGGAGACTGCATATATCTGGCAAAATGAAAACACAAATAATTTATACCTGCTTCAGCCAAAAAAGTAACTGTACAAGGAGAAGATAAGAGAAGAAATGGATAACTGTGTAGTTCTTCATTCTTTGGAAAATAGCCCGACTGGTCAATACTGCACTGATGATAACGCTCAACCCAGGTTCAGTGAGTACAATGTCAGAAGCACCCCTTGCAGCATCTGTAGCATCAGCAACTGCAATTCCAATATCTGCCTTCTTTAAAGCCGGTGCATCATTGACACCATCTCCCGTCATTCCAACAGTATGCTTGCCCTCCTGCAACTTCTTCACTATTTCGTATTTGTGTTCTGCTCGCCAATGAGAAAGAATAAGAATTTCCCTTTCCACTGTTAGAAGGTTTATAAATTTTCATAAATGTGAAGGGTTCACGGACTAAAAAACCCACCCGGAAAGACCCCAGCAAAACCATCTGCTTTCTCAATCAACTCCTCAACAGGAAGACCAGCAATAGATTCATCTTTATGTTGCCCAAGCAATGAAGCAGAGGGGTACATATTTGTTCCCATACCAAGCCTGCGCCCAGTCTCCTTAGCAATGGCGAGTTGATCGCCTGTGATTGACACATTAATATGAATAAGCAACCGACTAAAAGAACATAATAAGTAGCTATAATACTGCCTTTCAGAATGATAAATATGGAATTACCGGTAATCATTTTCACATTAACACCAAGATGGAGGGCCTGGCGGATGGTCTCGGCACTGTCGTGTCTGGGAGGATCGAACAGGGATAACAATCCAACAAACTGCCATGGACCACCAGGGCTGTCTTTTGATTTCTGTGGCACTTCCTGGAAATATAACATTGACCTCAGTAACTGGAACATAATTTTTCAATTAAGAAAATATCTAAATTCCCGCAATTTTTTCATTGCAAACCTGTCTTGCAACTGCCAATGACCGAAGTCCGCGCTCAGCAAATTTATCAATAACACCGTGAACCTTTTTCTTGAAGTCTTCCTTGCAATTGCAGAGAGTCAAAATCTGATCGCAGAAGGGAGCAAAATAGAAAGAAAAAGAAAATCAGTATGTTTGCCTAGTAACATCTTACATATTCACCAAGCAGGAAGCCAAGAAATTGAAAATAAGAAAGAGTACCTGTTCTGGGGCTCCCTTGCTAGCTCGATGCCAGTTACCACTGGAATCGATGTAAGTCAAAGCAGTCCTCTTGTCCACAGGGTTGAAGGGGAGAAAATGGACCTCCCTGATACTAGCTCGAGCCTAAGAATTGAGGACATGTACCATGAGCCATTGAACTCTGTTTAGGTTTTAATATCTAATAATTATAAAATGAAAAGAAAGAAAAACCACACATACCTCCTTTGGATCAGCAAGGGTACCGACAATGGCAGCATCAATTGCATCTTGATTCTCAGTTCTAGAAGCCCTTGCGGCTAAAAGCAGAACCTGATCAGGGTCTACACCCTTTGCAAAGACCTCAATCAAGGTTTTATCAACGGTCAACTTATTGAGGGTTAAAGTTCCAGTCTTGTCACTGCACAGGACATCCATGCCAGCCAATTCCTCGATGGCAGTCATTCTCTTGGTGATGGCACCTTGCTGTGAGAGCCTGTGAGATCCAATAGCCATTGTGACGGACAAGACAGTGGGCATGGCAATAGGAATTCCTCCGATTAACAGAACGAGGAGATTGTCAATCCCCTGCCTGTACTTCCTATGTTGAATTGGGTACATAACAATAATCTCAGCTAGCATTCCAATCGCAATGGAGCAAATGCAGAAGTTACCAATTGCAGTGAGCACTTTCTGGAAGTGGCCAACCTGGTTTGTGCTATCCACAAGATGCGCTGCCTTCCCGAAAAAAGTATGAACACCAGTAGCAATAACCACAGCTTCAATCTCACCTTGTTTGCATGTTGAACCAGAGAAAACTTCATCATAAGGATTCTTGGTGACAGGAAGCGACTCTCCTGTGAGTGCGGATTGATCAATCTTTAATGGATCACCTTCTAGAAGACGAGCATCAGCTGGAACTATATCTCCCAATTTAATGCTTATAATATCTCCAGGAACCAAAACGGAGGCTTCCTGCTCACTCCATCGACCATCTCTGAGGACCTATCGTTGAGCAGTCATCAAACACAAGAAGTTAATGCATACATCAAGAGTTTCATACTGCATTTGGGAAGGTACATCTAAAAATTTGATACCTTCGTTTTAGGAGCAAGACCAGCCATAAGAGCTGCAGCAGCATTTCCAGCATTGTTCTCTTCAATGAAACTGATAGTCGAGTTGATAACGAGCAAACATATAATACCAACGAAATCTTGCCAATCCGGGGGCTTTCCACCTCCATTAGCCAGGGCAATTGCCATTATTGCTGCAGCTTCCATGACCCATGAAAGTGGATTCCACATAAAACCAAGGAACTTAAGTATTTTGCTTTCCTGTGTTTCAAGGACAAAAACCATTATCAAGCATTGCAATTTAAATGTATTTAACTGGTAAAACTCACTGGTTATAAAGAGAAGAGAAACACCTTCTTTTCTTCCAATTTGTTGGGGCCGAAAATTTGAATCCTGTTAGCACCTTCATCGGAACTTAACCCTTCCCGGGAGCATTTCAGCTGCTCAAACACTTCCTCTATCGGAACTTTTTCCTGTTATTTGTTTATAACATTAACAAAAATCTAATCTTTGTTTACTATCTATTTCATTTTTTGTAACACAAATTATCAGAGATACAAACATCATAGCAGTAAATAATCACATTAAGAACTTGTTTGGCTGACATTTTCTAAATTCATTTTTTTCCCTAAATCATTTTTAACTACATGTTTTATGGAATTCATAAATTTTCTCTAATTTTTAATCACACATTCTCTAAAACAATTATATTTCACTTATAAGATATCTACCAAACAAGCTCGAAGCACATGTTTGGTCTTGCTAAAAATCAATTTTTTAATAGATTTATATAAAATTGATGAAATATATAATTGAAAATTTGAAAAAACTATGAATTCCATGAGATGTGTAACTAAAATTAACGGTTGTATATAATACGGCTAACAAAAATGAGTAATACTATTTAGCACCACTTATGTTAAAACACCAATCTATATGATATTAATGTGAAATTAAGTCTTTGTTTGGACTCCATTAATTCTAAAATACATTTCTCTTTTTTTTCAACCACATTCTCTAATAAAATAATATTAAACGTAAACTCAGCTTTTCCTTCATTTTTAATCATACATTCTCTAACAAAACACTATTCCAAAATGCATTTTGACCCAAAATGGGGCTCAAACAGGGGCTAAATGAAAGGTACAATTAAATGAATCACTTAATTCCACTTTTCATTAAGGGTGTGTTTGATCCATATTAATTTGGAAGAATGTATTCTGGAATGGTAGATTGATGGAGAATTTGTGGTTGAAAAAGAATGAAAAGTTATTGATGTGATGAAAAATATTATTTTATTGAAGAATGTGTGGTTGAAAATGAGTAGAAAAATATAAATGAAAATTTTAATGTGTACCAAACAAGGGCTAAGTCTATCACTTAGCGTCATCTAGACTGTTGTTGTAGTACTAGTGGTATTAAATAACATTATTCTTTAAAAATTTAAAATATTGGATGAAGATAAGATAAATTTAACCTAATTTTTTTAGCTATTAAAATTCCCTATGTGGTCCCATGCATGCATGAAGAGTAATGCTATTCAGCAGTGTCCAGCATGACATTAAATGATAAATTCACTTAAATGCAAAATTTCACGAATCATTTAATTGAATCTAATAAGCTCATGTTTGTCTTTCTTTAAAACAGAATTTTTTAATTTACATACTCATTTTCAATCACTTTCACATAACAAAATATTTTTGCACAAACTCAAAATTCTTCTCTACTTTTTAACTACATATTTCAAAAAATCAATTTTCAAAACATCATTTTTTTTTCTCAATAATGACCATCTAATAGGAAATGTGATCATATAGACTTATGATCTACTGTAGCATAATTCATACATGGATGATGCAAGCAGTCACGTGGACAGACATGCAAAAGTTGACTTCACTGTAATTGGCTTGTGAGGGGACCACAACTGAGTTTACCATCACAAAATGGCCTGGGTTTCTCGACCAATCACAATGGCTAAATTGAGCACGCTTTTCAGAGAATAAATATTAATTGTTTGAATACTATTAATTAATTTGATGAAGGTTAATATTAGGGTTAGGTTAGCCAAAAGGTGCCAAAAAATATCAGCTTTCAGTAGTCATAAACAGAGAGGAAAGTCAGGAAACCCGAAACCGTTAATAAAAGTTTGAATCCCAACACAAAAATATACAAGGGTGGAGTACCACGGAAAAAGTACCCAAACAGATTTCTGAATAACTGATTTTTTTTTTTTCATTTTTGTTACAATAAATTTAATTAGTAAAAACTGGACAAAGTCATATAAATTTAGCCCACGATTTAATTTTAATTTTAATACATTTTTCTCTTTCTTGTTTTTAATTACACGTTTTTTATAAAATAATATTACACGTAAATTCAAAATTTTTCATTCTTTTTAACCCCATATCCTCCTGAAAAATCAGTATTCCAAAATAAATTTTTCCCAAAAACTTCATTAAAATTGAGCCAAAACAAGGGCTTAAGATTTCGTCTGTCAAATTTATAAATGATTTGCAGAGAAAAATAGTAAAACAAATAATAATGTATCTACAAATGTTTGATAATAATGAATAATAGTTATGAATGCGTAGTTAAAATCAATAGTTAATTTTAACTAAATTTATAAACCACTCATAAAAGAATACGCAAAAAAGACATTTTTCTAAAGGTACATATCCTTCATAATTACTCAAAACATTATAAAAAAAAGGACTATAATTAGTTTATTCGTGATACAATATTTTATAATGTTATTTGGAGCCCGTTCGGTAGAGATTAAAATTGAAAAAATAGCCGTTATTGTTGACTTTTATTAGACGAGTGAGAACCAACAACGGCTATATTTTCAATTTTAATTGGATTTTAATCTCTACCGAACATGGCCTTGATCATTAGTCTAAGTGACAACTGATAATCAATTGTATTTTTTTATAACTAATCGTAGGTCGTAGATCTCAATGCTACCTAAACTGATGATAAGCGTCAGTGATCTCACATAGCTTTATTCTATGGATTTCTATCTATATCAAGAATCGAGATCAATTTATTCATCGTAACTACGTCGAGCTCTAATCATCTAGACTTCTGGATTAAAACTCACGGTCTGCGAACAAATTTTAGATATTAACTATATCTAATTACATAGAAGCAAGAGTTTGTTTCACATTGTTAGGCTGATGACAATGATTGACTAACTGTTTAAACCTAACCATGTGAATTTTGAAACCAAACCTTTGGGGAGAGCTAAATTTATTTTTTTATTTCTAGCAAGCAAGTTGTACTCAGTCCCCGTGTTCCCTGGATCAGATTGTAATTTTTTTTCTATTGAATAAAGATTATAATAAATTTAAATTGAAATAAAGAAACAGAGAAGTTATGACTGACAACACAATTAAATAGAGATTGGACCGAGTCGATCTATTTAAAAGTTGAAGTATGAGAAAATAAATTCAGTGAAAGTCGAAATGATAAACTTCATGCATGTGCTTTTTCATGTATATACGTATGTATACAGGAAAAGGAGGGCATTAAGGCATGTTTGGTAGGGAGGGAGAGAAAGTTACGTTAAATCATCTTCCTTTAAAAACACTTTCATATAATTATTCATATATGTTCAAAAGTTAAAATTGGAAGACAGTTTTTTAATCTCGAAAGTAACTTTTGAAAAACTCTGCCAAACGGGTTGTAAATAAAAGTGGAAGCAAATTGAGCATCCAAATCAAATCTCGCGCACATGAAATGAATCGTGTTCATTATCCTTCAAGCACGCAGGGAAGCAAATTTAGTTAGAAATAATCCTAAGATTGCAGAAAATCGAGAGAAAGTTCTGAAAATTCTATACGAAATTAACTAAAACGAGAAACTTAATGGTATCATTCAAATTGAAGATTTAAAAAAAAAAAAAAAAAAATTGAAATCAAAATAGTGAGTGTGATTACCAGATCAACAGTCTCATTTTTTATCTCCTCGAGAGTAATTCCACCCATGTTTGCTCCTCCTCGTCAAATATATTATATAGAGAGATACAGACGGCGAAGAAGGAAGCGATAAATTAAGAGAGATTATGAACGGAGAAAATATTAGTTAAGCAGCCAATGCATCTGAAAAAGGGGCTTGAAATTGCTGATTTCCTCGGCATGCCCAACCCCTCTTTTTATACCTGTGATGGTGGTCCCCACCTTCCTCTGGTGATTCACGTATTAATTTACTCTGTGTCAACTGGGAAACCTGCCAACCCTACGCACTCGCCGCCCAAAATGAGGTCACTTGTAGAAAAAAGGATAAAGCCAATTGTTAGAATTACAATCGTGTCTAATAACCTTGGTTGACGGTCAAAATTCGAATAATTGATATAAAAAATAATTTTTAACAATTTTTAAAATTGATAGATGTGACGGTGTCAATTGTGTAGTTATCAACAGAGATTATACAAATAGCGTAAAAAAAAGTAAGCCTTCAGCTCGTCAACAAGATAGCCATTAATGCACATTCATACAGAGGCCAGTGCACTTACAGTTTTTTAGTGTATTCAATCTATACTTCCAAAGGTTTTTATGAACTTTAAAACTCTAGCTAAGACTTCATTAAGGGTCTGTTTGATAGGCAAAGATGGAAAGAAATTTCAATTTTATGTTAATTGGAAAATAAAAATCCACCAAACTCGTAGGATTTTTTTTCCATGAAAACAAAGAAAATGCATCTTAAAGTGGTTGTATCTTGAAATTCGATTTTTATTTTTACGTTGCTATCAAACGGTCAAAGTGAAATTCATTTTTCCAGGTTATGCCATTTTTCATGAAAAATGTGGCGATCAAATATGGCATAAGTTTTTGAGTATCCAAAAAAAAGTATTTTATAGGCTTTTTAAAAATTCATAAAAGTCATGAATTATATCAAAAAATTTTAGAAGTCCTAAAAGTTACCAAACTTTAAGAGTGAACGGAATTATTATCCAACAACCCAGAAAGTAAAAAATCCCTTCATCGTATAAAGATAAATTTATTTTTATTTTCACGCAGATTAAAAAAAAAATATAACTTACATAATTGAAAATATGAGTAGTTCATTTTTATTGATTGTAAATATGAGCATATTAAAAAAATAATTAAAACTCTCAACAAGAAAAATTATTTATAATTTAGAACATACGAAAAAGAAAGTAAATATAATCTATATTGAATGGAGAGAGTATTACAAAAATTAATATGAGACTCAAGAAAAGTTGTTTATAATTTGGAACAAATGAAAAAAAAAAAAGAAAAAAAAAAGAGTAAATATATCTATATTGGACGGAGAGGGTATTATAAAAATTAGCTCATGTTTGGGCTCCATTTTTTCGAATTATAGTGATGTAAATTATGAACTTTTGTAGTATATGATTAAAAAAGAAGAAAACTTCTTTAGATTTATATATAATATTATTTTATCAAAAAATGTGATTGATAAGAATGAAGAGGAAAATGAATTATAGGGCATGTTTGGGTAGGATTTTATTCAAAGTCAAACAATCAATATCAACCACACATTTCAAAAATTTCTATCACAATCCACTTGAAATCTCTACGCTAAACACCCTTTTAATTTAGGGCCTGTTCGGTATAGATTAAAATTCAAAATATAGCCGTTATTGGATCTCGCTTTTCTAATAAAAATCAATAATAACGATTAATTTTTGAATTTTAATCTCTATCGAACACGCATTTAACAAATGTTAATGTGAGACTCAACTGCATGCATATGTACATCAGTGCAAGGGGAAATGGTGTGCTAACGTGGATTCGGTGCTCTTTCGTTTCTCTCTCCTCTTCTGCGAGGAGAGAGAGAGAGAGATTGACTTTAATGAAGTGGGCCCCCGATAATATAGCCTTGTTGATTCCATTTTGCAGTACTTTTTCAGGTAGCCTGCGCCTGTGGCCAATCATACATTGAGATTTTCATTATTGCACCCCCTTTTTACCTGACCATTGGATTGTATTTTTATCACAGTTATATTCCCGAGACTGTGGTCTTGTAATGTCAAATTCAATAACGACTATATTTTCAATTTTAATTGAATTTTAATCTCTATCAAACGGACTCTCAATATTGTGATTGAATTGAGCTTGCTTGATAAGATCATAACAAATTAAACTTCTACGCTATCAAAAAACAACAATGCTTGGTGTACAATCATTAATGTGTTGTAATTTTTACAACACCTAACATTAGTGTGGACCCACAAATTAAATTACATAAGCCTGTTGGAAGGACAAACCTATTGACAAAGGAAAAAATAGGGGGCATACGTGGCGACCCCCTATAGGCTATAGGGGGACATACATGACTGCCCCCTTGGACAGGCTTATTGTAAATTACAACACTTCCCACTAATGGGACGTGTCGTAAAAATTACAATACCTTAATAATTGTATAAGTGAATTTTTTGATCAAAAAATAGTGCAATAATGCAATATTATTTTGTCAATCTTTTTTGACGTTTGAAACGCAAAATTACAAACATCAATTTATGTGACGTGGAGTCACTTCGACATCTTTCATTGGAATACCTTAATGTTGGAGAATGTGACACGACCCTACTGTCATGTAAATGTGATTTGTAAACATTGATTACAAATGGGTTTATTCTTTAAAAAATGGACATCGAGAAATGATTAGCAGCTTAACTCAAAACTAATGATACAGTATAGAACTATTTCGTATAAAATTCTATATTTTTTTAAATGGTTCTATTTATTTCTTCAACAAGTAAATATAGTATAATCGTAAGGCCAATGAAGACGTTGCATGAATGGGAAATTAAATTCAATTTAATTGAGAAATTTGATCGACACATGTTTATATTTTTCTTTTATAATGAAACAATGTTTCAATAATACCATATCCTCGATTGTATATTTACAAGTCGAGTACTTCATTCATCCTCGACTAGTATTTGTTGATTTAAGTGTAACACTTCTCACACATAGAAATCAAATTGATGTTTTCCTCGCAAATACACACCCTTCAGTCAAATTCATCCAATTACATGTAACCACGTAAGAATAATATCTATGAATAGTAACAATCGCCCTCCGAGGCATAATTCAGTGATGCAAAGGACAAGAGTGAGGTAATCTTAGTTGAGCTGGCAGTTACAGTGTGATGGTTCGATTCTTGCTTCTAACAAGGTTTGGAATTAGACTCTTTGTGGGTACCAATATGACAGTTCTGTATCCTAACCTGTTGAGACACATCACACGATTTACCTCCTCCACGATGCTCTAGAGGCGGGGCAGTGGGGGGGGGGCCTCAAGGTTGTGGTCCAACCTTTAGATTAAGGTATATATGTAGCATGGTTGATAAAACATAACTCCAACGATCGTTTTTTTGACATAAAATCCGAAAATAATCAATTCCAAACAAAGGCATAATATATTTTTACACATCATCTACTTTATACTTTGAGAGCGCAACCTTACTTTTCTTTTAGATAGAAAGAATAAAAAAGTAGGGGCCAGAAAGAAACCTTAAAGAAGTCAAGGGGACAAACAAAAGACAAGGAGAATTTGCACCGCTTACTTTACCACCAAGCCAGCTGATTAATTGTACATATCAATATTCAATCATCCCATATGATGTGTTATGTGGTTTTGGACGAAATAATAAGAAATTAAAATGTGTAAATACGACTATACGAGATTCACCATTGATATTCCTCATTGAGTACATATTAAAGGCTTGTTTGTTTCGGATTAAAATCAGATTTTAATTTAAATCAATATCAAATAATTAATAGTAACAACATCTTTCATGGGTCTCACGGCTTTTCAACCACACATTTCAAAAACTTCTATAACAATCTAATAAAAATTTAATTTTAATCCCCGCCAAACACCCAATAAGTTGAATTGTTATTTTGATAAATAACAGCGATGGTTTTCAATCTTTAATTTCATTTGCACGCTAATTCTCTAACTCTTTTTTCGGCTATTTATTTTCAAACTTTAGAAAATAGGCGGGGTGCATCTAAATGAATGAATTTCATCTATTTTCTTGTGAACCATGTTTGGTGACTTTTATTTCAAAAAAAAAATTATGTTTTGAATAATATTTTTTGGAGAATGTGTAGTTTAAAAAATAAGAAAAAATTATTGAATTTACGTGTAAAATATTTTATTATTTGAATATGTGGTTGAAAATGAAAATGAGAAATAAATTAAATTAAATGGAATAAAACAGGTGTTTAGTCTAACCCAATTGACTAGAAAATTTTAAAAAATAAAAGGGTAAAATGGTCCTTGCATCATTATAAATTGAAACATGTATAAAAACAAAAGAAAATTTATCGTCTAAACCTTATTCAGACAGGCTGATTCAACCAATATCGAACTAATAACTTATTAGAAATAGTTACTACCAATTTTATCCTAATCAAATAAATTATATTTACTACCAATTTTAACCTAATCAAATATTTTGATCTTTGACTCAATATATATTTATTTCAAGTTAATTTTAAAATATTAATAATGAACTAAATTAATGTGAGTAATAAAGAATAATATGGGAGTGGAATTGTGGGGACAAAATGACAAAAGTAGGATATGCTGCTATAATTCAGAAAAGAGAAACTGAAAATGATAAAAGTTTTATTTTGATTGGTTGATTGAGTATCTAAGAATCACGAAGTGCGATCGAACTCAAACAAACGACAAACACGTCAGTCTTTATCCACACACTACCAACTGTACTTACTATAATATTAATACTATATTTATCTCCATGTCGTCCATCCAATATTAAATGCTTATACATTAAGCCTC
>CAIGRS010129942.1:3989-20413 GCA_903798395.1 Fraxinus floribunda
TTTTTTTTTTTTTTTTTTTTTAAATATAGGACAAAGGTGATGTGCCCACGGCCCACCGGCCACCCCACCTTATTTGCCTCAAGTCATTCTTGCTTAACCAATTACTATCCTATTGGGTGCGCGCGCGCGCGCAAATAGATTTTAGTGTGGAAGTGAATTTAAGCGATTTATTAATTGGAATGGAAAATGGAGAGATGGTGCTCTAGAAGAGACGTTGGCTTATTGTTTAATCTTGCTCGATTATTCCTTTCCTATCATTTTATTTTAGTTAGTTGAGGGCATTAAGGTCCTTTAATTCTTAATGTTTTTTTTTTTCAACTTTCGTTGGTATTTAAACATTGTTTTGAGTGAGTTGTCTTTCGGTTAAATTTTGATAAATTACTAAAATCTTGGAGAAATGTTCTTCAACCTCAAGATCGCAAACTTTAATTATGCGTGAATTATTGATCGAGGTCGTGAGAACTACGCATCCGTATACGTCAGGTGGCATCAAATTATTGATGAAAGAAATTAATAAGTTTAGATTTTTTTTACCAGAGTTGCTAAAGTTGAACAAATGACAAGACAGAGCAAAAATATTTATCAACATATTACTTTAGGTTTAAGTAGTACGAAACGTGACAAAATATTAAACAAGAGAGGTTATTGGAATAGAGTGCAAACATTAAATAAATGTCCCAAAAAGATAACTTGAGTTTGTGATTTGGGACAAACTTGTATAGTTGTAAATAAATTCAGACATGTAGAGGGTAAACTTTCACTAAAAAAAAATACTATGTTCACACATTGTACTTTACACAGCCAATCATGCCTTTAGGATGATTCATCTTATGAAAATTCAACTAAATTTAACACAAGACTTGTGCATTCTTAATGAAAAGGATGTCATTTTTTGCCTTTCATGTGACGGATAAGATTTACGTCATTTGGATCAAGCATGACGTAATAATTGAAGGCGATAAAAATATAAAAACAAAAATAATTGAACTGCGAATTTTCTATTTGAGTTGCTCCTTGACTTACATGAGTTGGCTCGTAAGATTGACGACTTTGTGTGTGAGCCAGCTTGCTAATGGCTCGTGAGTCGACTTGTTATAAACGAATGAAAAATAAATTGACGAGTCGTGAGAAGTTCGAGATGCTCTAGGGGCGAGCCAAGCCCAACAGTGACAAGTCGAGCGATTCGAGTCAGCTATGCTACAATTGGATTAGTTCTCTTTTGTAAGTTTTCTTTGCCCTTTGATTTTCTTACTTTTCTATTCTTTGCAAATTGCAAATTGTCTTCCTAGATTTTGTTTCCATTTTACGCGTCTTTAATTATAGAAAAACGTGCAATTTATACGTACCAAAATTTATTTCCACTCTGTTTAGGGGTATATACCTGCAAGCAAGAGCAATTCCCAATTTAATAAAGACAGTTATATTAGGAAACTTTTATTGTATTAAAAAATTAAAAAATTACAATAGAAAATATTGCCAAGATAATTTAAAATGTGTGGTGTATATTGTTATGTGACGTGGATATACATGACTAGATTTGCAAGTGAATTGAATTTGTGTGATCTGATTGCAACAAATCGAATGAAACTTTGATGAAAGTTCGCAGTGCCTACAACCCAAGTCACAAATATTTTCGTATTCCCCTTGAAATACTCGTAATTATCACCCATTTTCTACCCACGAGGAGAATTTTGAACGTATATTTACAAATCGATAGATTTTTGACGTGACTCGAATTATTTCCTCTTTTTTGTTTTTGGTTGTGTGGTGGGGGTTCCCAACTACACAAGAGACAGTACAGAAATTCACATGACATGAGATAAAGAAGACGAAAAATCAAAAGTTGTTTGTCACAAGAATCCTACGAAGATGCAATTATGTGATGAATTGAATCTGATTTTTGGTTCCTACAATGTTTGACCATTTTTGCTGGGTTAACGCCACGATTGAATCCAGTGTGCATCGCACGATCAACGGACAACGTGCAACTAAACTTTACATATATAATTTTTTTTTTTTAATTTAACTAACCATAGACCATAGTCGTTGAATTTGAAAAATAAAAAAAAAATGAATATATAATCATCATATTTCAAAGTCCTCAGTACTTTCACGTAAGTTTTGAACCAATTGATATTAAAATGGACAGCACATGCTTTGTGCAATAGTGTCAACTTAGGAGTGTAAGTCCAATTAATTATTTTAATTAACGTAGTTGACCATCTAAAAATAATTTTTTTTTAAAAAAAAAAATGAATATATAATCATCATATTTCAAAGTCCTCAGTACTTTCACGTAAGTTTTGAACCAATTGATATTAAAATGGACAGCACATGCTTTGTGCAATAGTGTCAACTTAGGAGTGTAAGTCCAATTAATTAATTTAATTAACGTAGTTGACCATCTAAAAATAATTTTTTTTTCTTCTTAATAGTCAATAATTGGAGAATCTTTTGCACCAACTTGCATCCAATGTAAAGAAAGAAAATCTCATATTGATTTTCACATTAAACCTATTTTAGTTTTCATAATATTTTTGTTATATGCATCTCGGGAGAACATAGGTGATTTCGGTGAACCGATGCATGAGCTAAGGGTCCCATGTCCCGCCGACCCTCCAAAAAGTCAAGTCGTGCACTGGACTTAACGTTTAGATATCGACTGATCAAGAAAGTTTGAATGATGTCCAAAAATAAAAACCGAGCGTATCAATTTCTCTAATGCTATAAATTTCATTTGAACTTTAAAGTATATTATATTTCAGTCGGACTGTCATATCGTAAAAATAACACGAGATGAAAATTCT
The DNA here is from genome assembly GCA_903798395.1 of Fraxinus floribunda. NCBI lineage: Eukaryota > Viridiplantae > Streptophyta > Magnoliopsida > Lamiales > Oleaceae > Fraxinus > Fraxinus floribunda. Next base: position 6,797 of record CAIGRS010129942.1, read on the forward strand.
TTACATCAAAAGGATAGTCATGATTCATTATAACCATCTACGTGTTCGATTCTCAATCACCATTTTCTCACACTTTTTAATAGTGACCTAAGAAGAAAGAACCCTAACCGTATTAAAGAATTAATATACATAGAACAGTCATTTTCACATAAAATTTAACCATAAAACAGATGGGGTTTTGGAGTCATGAGGATAAATGGTGATGCTCCCTATCCACCTTGCAATGTATTTTCAGCCTTATCTATCGGAGCCCACTGCCAAAGGATAGTTTATATGCCTTCTCTTATGGACATTTCTTAGCATGTGGCCTGTGTGTCCCATTTGGATGCCTCATGTGATAAGCTAACTGTACAAAATAATTTAAGAGATTATTTTTATTTAAGTTATACAATATATAAATGGAAACTACATAGCATTAATACCCATGTTCATGTTGATTATGAGAAGTCGCTTTTCTAAAACATCTGCATCTGCTCCACATGCAAGTGGTTTCCTAGTTTATTCTATTGATTAGCTGGTACAATCTAGCTAATCCCAGCTCTTAGAAGTTAGGTATAGTAAATTGGATCCTTCTCAAATGAGTCGTAGCAATACCCATATTCGGCTGAGCCTACACTCAGAGTTAGACGATCAACTATATGCAGGTGTCAACATGCCAAAGAATGCTATTGAATTCGCAAACTGACTATAAGAATCAAATCAACCACTTTGTTATGCAAATCTTTTTCAAACTCGCTGTGTTTATTAAAGCTGCGTAATGGGTTTCGACGCCCACCTTACTAGAACTACAATTAATGATGGGACAGTCCAAAATCATATTGGCAGTTACCAGCAACTTGTGGCTTCTAGCTGAGGGCCCACCCCAGAGTAATTAATCCTCAAGAGCAACCAGCATACTCAGGCTATTTAAGCCAAAACACAAATGGCATAATCTACCTTAAGTTCTCTTTAGGATATAAGATAACGCTTCTATGTTGGGGCCCATTCAAATCTTTGCTTGAAGATGTCCTACAACTTTAAAACCATTTTTCCAGCAGAAATAGTAAGCAAAGTCCTGTTATTACGAAAGACAGAGAACCACAATTGCAAGGATAATATCGCCAACATTGACAAAATGCAAAATTTCACATCATACTATGTATGCAAAACAGACAAGCCATGCATGTAGTTTAAAACTTAACCACGAAGATGTGAATTATGATTCCTGAAGATGGCTTCATCAGAAGACAATTTGCCCCACATGGCATATTAACCGTTTCATAAGTCGGACAAGTTATTAATGATGGATAAGAAACACCGAGTCCAAACAGAACAAGAATGTGGCTCTGCCTATTTAAGTAGCAAGATTCAATACCATGTCCAGTAGTTGAGATGTCCAAATCCTTAGCAGCACTAAAAGGCATCTCGTTCTGTAAGTTTGAACTATACATAACCATGGTTGCAAACTGCTAAAACTATATGGACCTTCAGCTCTCAGCACAAATTTCTAGGGTCAGTTCTGAATTTAATTTCAATTAAAGATTTTCTTTCTTTCATAAATAAAATGACTATTAGGGACTCGTACAAATTGACTTGAAAATCCCTATTTCTAAACTTAACACCTTCGTAGATTCACTAGCACTAAGCCTCTAAAGGTTCATTTGGAGAAGGAAAAGGTAAGACAAAAAGAAAAACAACATTTCAAACTCAAATGAATTTGATAACCCAGATTCTAATCTGAACGGACTGAAATGATATGACTAAATAAGCTTCAATTCACTTGCAAAAATAACAAAGAAGTTGGTTTAGCTTAGATCTGCTTTTACCCTGACGATGGAAATGACAGGCATCCTACAAGATTGGGTTGGATTTTTTTATTCTTTATTAATTAACCTTCATTTTCATCTTTCATTCTTTCCTCTCTCTCTTTATTTTCACCCCTTTTTTCCCCGGATAAGGGGGCTAAGACATGGCCAAATTGGCTTATACTGGAGCCAGAACTCAGAAACAAACTTTCCATACACTTGAAAACAAACTGCAGAGTACACAAGAGGCAGCATGGTGGGAATTGGGGAATCTATGCTGTTAGGTCATAGACAAGAGGTTGTGATGAAGCGGAGAACCTGAGAGAAAAGATAAACACGTGACCAATGAATTCATTGATTCCGAAAAATGCCGAATCGGATAAAAAAAGGATAAATTTCGATTGATGAAAAGAATATTTTTTATTCAATGCTCAATGAGAAACAAACTAACTTAGCATCACTTTTCAACGTGACTGTCTGGCTAAAGATTCGACTTTTTCTCTAAACATTTTTGATAAATTAGCAGAAATCAAACCACATGGTTTTGAGGGCATAAAGAAACAACTCATGACAAAATAAATATGAAGTAGAGTAATAAATGAGAACGAACAAATCAGCCAAAAGTCAGCATTTGATTAATTCCAGACATGTTTACATTTGGGCGTTCCCACTTAGCTAAAAAGTAAAGTGCCTCTTCATTTGCATCAGATTTCCTACTTTCGCATTCCCATTCCCATGTCTACTGAGATGTCATAGTTAATTTATACTTTCACGGCGCCGGATAATCTTATTGTGAAAGTGTTATATTGAGATTAAAGAAACACATTACATGTTCTGTACAAGAATGTCAGTTGCTTGTCAAAAAAATAAGGCACATGAGGTACAAACTATTCATCTTTTCCTAAGTTCATGTTCCTATGTTTACTTTGACATCATAGTTAATTTGTACCTTCGTGGTTCCAGAGAAATTACTATGAGAGTGTTATTTTGAGATTACAGATACAAGGTACATGTTCTATACAAGAACATCAGTTGTGTGTCATACTTGTGTCAACAAATAAGGCGCAGAGTCTACTTCTATGTTCATGTTCCTGTGTCTAATTTGACATCATAGTTAATTCTTCATACCTCTGAGAATCTTTGTTGCACATTATATATAATATTGATTCGTTGTATAAGATTCAACATTTTAAAATTTTTTCGAACAGGGCAGAGTAGAATGAAGCAAACTTAACTGGTGGTATTAACCCAGACATCAACTTTTTCCAAATATTTTGAACTCTGAGATCATCAATATCAAAAGCAGTACTCATATTGCAGAGAAAAGAGAAAACTTTACAAAATAAAAATAAAAATAAATAAAGCATATAACTGGCCATTACTACCCATTGAATGTTGAAACCTGACAATGAAGATTCTATAACTCAATTATCCAGGCCAAAAAACCCAATTTGGCATCCAATTCCCGGCATGAAAATCGAAAACACAAAACAAAGAAGTAAATTAAACTTTAAAAAATCTTCGAACATGTAGTATGCAATATATTATAGACATGCTTCGTTTATATAGACAAAGCTAAAACATTCAAAAATCGATCTTTTCAGTACAAGAGGCCATGCGGTACCCGCTATACTTCAATTTCACATTCAGAGTGGCATTAATAGCCCTTCACTTGAGTCTCAAGGATTCCGTTAATCGGAGACGGACTAGTTTTCCGTATATTGGTACTTTATCAGGAAGTCATTCATCCGTTGAATAGTTTTCAAGACCCAGAACGAGAAGCAATTCGGGTCCACCCGGTTGTGGAGCTCCAGATAATTATACAGCCGCTACAGAAGCCCAATTTATAGCCCATTTCAAACCCCATTTCAGGCCAACCTGGCGGCCCTCATCTTTTTCCGAGACTAAACCGTTGCATAGCCCAACTGAATAGACGGATTGTATTGGGCCTATCCATGAATAGGAGGCAATTCAAAACACCTTTATTTATTTTTATTTTAATAATTTACATTTATACCAGAAAATGTTACACCACTTTCATTCTAACCTAGTTTATTTGACACATTTTAATATTTGGGGCCAACTGTATTGTCTTCATGGGTCATTGAGCTAGACAATCAAGTTCAATATGTCTCGATTCATTATAGGCGATCAACTCGAGAACTTGCACAATTGATTTTAGTTTAATTTTTTAATGAGGTGGGTCATCCTAAGCCTAGGTGTAAGCCCAATTTGACACCAGTAGTTATAATCGGGCAATATGTGAAATTATTAGATTGTGTCATTGAATTCGTTGAGGAATGGTTGGAAATGAAAAAAAGAAGTTCGCGAGGCTTGATGGGATGAAGCTTCTTCCCTCAAAAAGGTGAGAGATGTCTCCTCCCTTCTTTATTCAAATCTATATACATAGCCAGGCACAAAGGTCGATCTGGTCAAAATTTGTAGTTCCTTAAGTTCATTCATTGTGCAGCATAAATGTCTATTGATGGTGGAAAGATCTTAGAAAAGTAGCTATGGGGGAATAGAATATGTTAGAACGAAGCCATTATATTTTTTTATTTTTTGGGTCAGAAGGGCTTCCACAATAGCTGGAAATGAAAAAAATACACGGCTTTTTACTTTTTCCTTATTTGGTATTTCAAACATGAATTGTGTAACACCTCGAATTTTTATTTTATTTTTCTATGAGCTAAATTTAAGGTTGGACTTTTAGCAAGTGAATAGTTCATGTCTAGATTGGTCGTCACACTAAAGTCCAAAAGTTGAAACGATAAACTCGACACACTTATTTACATAAATGATTTGTTTTGCTTATGTATAGTTTTTAGAATTTATCGTAAGTTATTTGGGTCGTATATTTAAGTATTTCAGATGTTGAAAAAATATATATATCGATATTATACTCATTTTGAAGCTCGCGCTAAATAACATAAATTGACTTAAGTAGAAATAATTTTAGACTAGTCATATTCGAGTTATTTTGACAGAAAGAAAGTATTCTAAATTTTATATTTTATTAATAAACAAAATAATAAAATAATCAATTTAATGAGAATTGAAAAGATATGTTATAATTAAACCTAATTACCATTAACTTAACTAGGGAGTTTAATTTAATTAATTCTTAATTAATCTAAAAATCTTTTGAGTTGCTTGGAGTTTCGTGTGGGAGATGTATATATATGTGGTGTGAGATTAGAGTGTTTCATGAGAAATTTCATAAATTCTTTTCTAGTACACACTCTTTTCTTCTACATATTATCATTCTAAATCACATTTCAATTTTACTCGGTATCAAATTGAGGTAAGAATACTTTGTGCAAGTGGTAAGTTCTCATTTCTTGATATTTATATAAATCTTTGGCATGAAATACTCTAAGGCCTTCGGATCGATTTCTGTTATGACTCACAATAAAGAGCTGCCACGTGGCATCCTAACCAAGCTATAGGACCAGACCCAACCAAACCAGGAGACCCTTATTCTATGGATCTGTTGTATCCGAGGCCTATTGTTATTCCGAGGCCCATTAGCCGAGACCCTGCTACTTTCGAGGCACCATAGATCCGAGGCTCCTTTGCTGGTGACGGCCTACGTGCATAGATTTGCTAATAATGAGGATCTTGTTACGAATTATTGATGTGACCTTTGAGCAAAGTATGTAAGTGTCATGTCTAGTTAAATGTAAGAGCATTTAATGCTTTGAAGATGATGGCTAGGACTTGATGCTTTGACTGAGGAGATGAGGCCACGTAAAATTTGATCCAAATGTCACTATTTAACATGTAATGCTATAAATACCCCCACCATGTAACAATTGAAGACTAATGAAACTCTAAATACGTGGAGCTATATTATTCTCTCATCTATTGTCACATTTCAACTATAATCTTGTTCTTTATCGATCGGTTTCTTATACAATCGTGATCCATGAATCTTGCCGGAGCCCGAACGACGACGTCTCGTGTCGTTGAGCCCCTCCCACGTTCAGATTCTAGTGTTATCATGATCGTTGATTGGCATTAACGTGTTGGATTTGACTTACGTATGCACGAGTGGGCCCCACATCTTTTGGCAACATTTTTTGAGGTCAACAGATTGACGCTGTCTGTGGGAAGCCATACTATAACCACGAGCAACTCCGTGGAAAAAGCTGTTGGAGAAAATATTTTGGGGCATACCCCTTGAAAAAAGATTTGTTCTTGAAAAAAGAGCAAGAAGAAGCCCCCAAAGTTGAAAAAATTCCAAGTTTCTAAGTTTTGCAGTATGAGGAGAAATGAGCTCAGAAGAAGAAGCCCCTCCGAAGCGTGTGAGAGAAATTGACAATAAAGTCCCAGCAACACAGCTCCAGTGGCTCGACGCCGACCCCACCACCATAGGCGAGGTAGAAGAAGGTTGGCAGCCTAGCTCACCAGGGAAATGGCAACCATGGCACCAATATGAGGAGCATCACCGACCAAAACTTAGCTGCAAGAGCTCTTGATGCAGATGCAAGGCCATAGAGGCCGTCTAGTTCCTCCTATGCTCCACAGGAGCAATACCAACGGAAGAGGTGCATAGCCAAAGAGCTCGTCCTCCTAGGCATACTAGAGGAACCAATCATGTAGAAAGAGAAGTGGGAGTCGATATATCTTCCAACTATGCCTCTGGCCGACCCATCGAGGCCCCATACAACATGGAGGGTAACTTCCCTCCAGAACATGAACCAGAACATAGTCCTTAGAGGTTCGCCAGCGTGTTTAATATGCTAAGCTCAGCAGAACCGAGGCATAGGCAATAGAATGAAGCGCCAGAGCCTAGGAATAGGCCACAACCCCATCTTCTGAGACTTGGTAACCGAATGAAAGGCAAAAACATGCCCCCCCCCCCCCCGAGTTGTACCGCCTCGGCATGAGGCTGAAGCTAATTATGATTCAGATGGCCCACAGAGATCTTGTGACTTAGATAACGATGATGATAACCTATCATTTTCACGAGAACACGGGAATGCCCATGTACCAAGCCATTATGTAATGCCTAAAATACCAAAGTATGATGGGAGAGGCGACCCAGCAAAACACCTGAACGTTTATAAGATGCACATGAGCCTGAGAGGCGCTATCCCAGTTGTGAAATACAGAGCTTTTCACTTAACTCTTAGTGAAGCAGATAAAATATGGTATAGCAGGCTACCGCCTGGAGCATCCGAAGTTGGCCAGAATTTAAAACCACATTTTTAAAGAGATTTGCTGTAAGCAAAGAAGGAGAGGTCCCCATTCAGCGTCTTCAAGACATGAGGCAACAACCTGGTGAAACTTTGAAAAGTTTCTTATCCCGCTTCATGAATGAAATGACATAATGTGTTCAAGTCATCGATCGTGAAGCTCTATCCGCTTTAAGAGGAGGCCTAAATATGAACACTTTATTCTAGAGAGATTTGCAAAATCAAGATCCAACTACTTATGATGCATTACTAGAGATGATGTGACGAGAGATCATTAATGAAGAGTTGATAGACCATCGGAATAAGGTGAGTAGAGGCCTTCAGCCCCAGTAGAGGCAGCGTGGTAGAGGACCAACCTCCCACTTAATGGATCATCAATGGAGCCAACCTGGCAATGAGGTCGCTCAAGGTTCAGGTCAAACACTTGCCACAGCTACCTTGAATGTTGTACCAACACTAGTTTATGATGATGTCCTAGCCACTAACACTCAGACAAATCAACCTACTCAATAGACCCCCCGTAGGGAAAGAAGTCGAGGGAGAGGTTCGTGGCCTTGGAACAGGCCGAACCCTCAAGAGTATTGCACATATCATCACTCATACAGCCACAACACTGCGGATTGTAGAGATATTGCCCAACATCCCAGGGGATGAAATCTCAAAATGACAATCGAGATACTTCTCGCCCGAGAAGTAGGCCCCCGCCAAGGCATGATCAGTCTAGGCGAGATGAGGCCGCTCATCGACATCGAGAAGTATCGCCCCGAAGGAGGAAAGAGCATGAGCGTGACATGAATAGAGATGGGCAACAACAATAAAGAGACTACCGAAATCGACAAGAAAATGCCCCAATCCATAAGATCGATACTATTTTTGGAGGCCCCTACGTTGGGGGAGAAACAAGAAATTCCTAAAGAAATTACGACCGGAAAGCCCAAGGTCCTCCACTAACTAGCTACATTGTGGATAACAGTTCTCGAAGGAAGCAATCACCTCATATTATGTTCACGTATAAGGACTCGAAGGGTGTTCATTACCCACATTGTGATGCCCTGGTTGTGAGAGTCGTGGTGGCCCGGAACGGGTTGAAGAGAATACTGGTAGATAATGGCAGTTCGGTCAACATACTTTTCGGATCCACTTTTGACAAAATGATCTTAGACCATGAGTTAACGCCCACCAACACTCCATTGTACGGCTTCACGGGTGATAGCATAATCCCGATAGGCATGATCACACTTGTCGTGGAAATGGGGGAGCCTCCTGTGTCAACATTAAACTTCATGGAATTCTTGGTAGTTGACAGTAGGTCAGCCTATGTTGGGGAGGCCCACCCTGAAGGAACTTGGAGCTGTTACTTCCATTTATCATCTATGCATGAAGTTCCTAACTGATCAGGGAACTACAACGGTGAAGGGTGACCAAGGAGGAGCTCGGGAATGATATTTAAGCCAATTAGGAAGGCGGAACCTAGGGACCTGAATATGGTGCTTGGGGATGCGAGTTTGGACATCCCCTTGGAAACACCTACCTGTGATGAGCTCGACCCCCACATCATCGAAACCGAATCCCAGACCGTCCCAATAGAAGAATTAGAAAGTTTCTCTGTCGACCCAACAGATCCCACCAAGTTGTTATAGGTGGGTCGGGGCCTGGCTACTGAATGTAAAGAGAAACACAAGGAATTTATGTGCAAGAATTGTGACGTCTTTGCTTAGAGACATGAGGACATGGTGGGCATTGACGGCACCACCTGAAAATTGATCCCAAAGTTGCCCTAAATCGGCAAAAGATGAGAGCTTTAAACCCGAAAAGATATGATGCTCTTAAATAAGAAGTACAGAAGCTGATAAAAAATGGCTTCATCTGAGAGGCCGTATACCCGAAGTGGGTCTCCAATCCAGTTCTGGTGAAGAAGCATAATGGGAAGTGGAGGGTATGCGTCGCCTTTTTCAACCTTAACAAAGCATGCCCCAAGGACAACTTCCCACTCCCAAGGATAGATCAGTTGATGGATTCTACTGCTGGGCACGAAGTCCTTAAGCTTCATGGATGTTTACTCCCACTACAACCAAATCCACATGTATCCAGGTGATGAGGAACACACTTCATTCGTCACGAATCGAAGGCTCTATAGTTATAAAATGATGTCCTTCGTGTTAAAGAATGTCGGAGTGAAAAAGATGTTTGCTGACCTACTCGGTAACCCGATGGAGGTCTATGTGCACAACATGCTCGTCAAAAGCCTGAAGGTTAGTTACACATATCCCATCTCAATGAAGCCTTTTGGGTATTGCAAAAGTACCGCATGAGGCTGAACCCCCTCAAGTGTGCATTTGGAGTTGCGTCAGGCAAATTCCTAGGATACATGGTCAATCAACGAGGCATAGAGGCTAACCCTAAGAAAATTCAGGCATTGATTGAAAAGAGGTCCCCTCAGAAACCTAAAGAAGTGCAAAGTTTAACCGGTCAAATGACTGCCTTGAGCCGCTTTATATTGAAGGCTACAGACAAGTGCCTCCCATTCTTCAAGGTATTAAAAGGAGGCAAGAAGTTCCAATGGACTGATGAGTGTGAGGAGGCCGTCCAGGGGCTGAAAAAGCACCTGTGACAGCCCCCTCATCTCAAAACCCAGGCTCGGAGAAGGTCTACAATTATATTTGGTTGTTTCCGATGAGGCCATAAGTTATGTCCTCGCGAGGGAAGAAGGCTCAACCCAATTACCGGTCTACTACATTAGCAAAGTCTTGTTACATCCTAAGACACGTTACCCCCGATATGGAGAAACTGACTTTGGCATTGATAGCTGCATCCCATAAATTAAAGCCCTACTTCCAAGCTCACACCATCCACGTGTTAACCAACTTCCCACTCAGGCAAGTATTACAAAAGTTTGATGCGTCTAGCAGATTGTTGAAATAGGCAGTAAAATTAAGTGAATTTGAGATTCTCTTCAAAGCATGAATTGCCATCAAAAGCCAAGCCTTAGTAGACTTTGTGGCTAAATTTGCCAATATCCCCAAAGTGGACGAGGTAGTGGAGCTCCCTGAGCCTCCTACTTGGAACTTATTTGTGGATGGCTCATCCAGTAAAGTAGGCTCAGGCACAGGTGTGGTACTGGTGAGCCCAAAAGGGCATAAGCTGAACAGTGCTGTACGATTTGGCTTTAAGGCCACCAATAATGTAGCTGAATATGAGGCCTTCCTTGCCAGCCTGAAGCTGGCTAAGGAATTGTAAGTGAAGAGGCTGCTTATCAATAGTGATTCCCAACTCATTGTAGGGTAAGTAAACGGCAACTTCGCAGCCAGGAATAAAGCCATGGCTAACTAACTCAAACTGGTAATGAACCTACTCCCCTCTTTTGAGAAGTTTGAGTTGAATTAAATCCCTTGCATGGAGAATGCCCATACTGATGCCTTGTCCAAGCTGGAAAGTAGTAAGGATTCAGAGTTATTGACAGTAGTGCCAATAGAGCACCTCTTGAGGCCATTCACCTCGACGAACGAGGTGATGTGGGTCGAAGGGGCCCCAACTTTGATGTAGCTTCCCATATCCTATCTAAAGGATCAGATTTTGCCAGATAATAAAGAAGAGGCCTACAAGTTAAGGGGGAGGTCCACCCACTTTGTGTTAGTGAATAATGTTTTTTACAAGCACGCCTCTTCTTCGATGTGTAGGAGGAGAAGAAGCCAACTATGTGCTTCGAGAGATCTACGAAGGCGTTTGAAGCAATCACTCTGGAGGACTTGCCCTAGCGAAGAAGGCACTATGACAGATACTATTGGTCCATTTTGAAAAAGGATGCCCTTCAATTTGTTTGCAAATGCGACGAGTGCCAACATTTCTCCCATGTCCAAAGACAACCTTCACAGGAGCTTATTGCAGTGTCTAGCCCCCAACCCTTTAGCAAATGGGACGTAGATCTCATTGGCCCTTCACCAAAGAGCAGAGGAAGCGCCAGCTTCGCCATCATTGTAATTGATTATTTCACCAAGTGGGTAGAGGCTGAGCCCCTGGCGAAAATCACTGAGGCCAATACTTCCAAATTCATATGGAAGAATATAATATGTCGGTTCGGCACTCCCCTCTCCATTGTTTCAGATAATGGAAAACAGTTTGACAATAAGACGGTGAGGGATCTCTGTGAAGAGCTATGGATTAGAAGCACTTCTCTACCCCCTCCCCCCATCATCCCCAGGCCAATAGCCAAGTCGAGGCTGTAAACAAAACCATAAAACATACTTTGAAGAAGAAACTCGACACAGCTAAGGGAGCCTGGGTGGACGAACTACCTCAGGTATTATGGGTAATTCGAACCATGAGCAGGACGCCAACTGGTGAGACTCCTTTTTCCATGACTTATTGTGCTGAGGCTATGAGCCCGATGGAGATAGGATTGCACTCTCCTCGAAGATTAAGCTTTAATGAGATATCAAACAACGAGCTTAGAAGATGCGAACTTGATTTTCTAAAAGAGAAGATTAAGGATTCCCAGCAGAGGCTAGCCGTCTACCAAAGGAAGACGACTCGGTACCATAATGCTAAGATGAAAAAGAGGTCCTTCTGGATGAATGACCTGGTGCTTCGCAGGGTGTTCTTGTCCTCGAAAGAGCCAAGGGTGGGCACCCTGGGACCTAAGTAAGAAGGGCCCTACTATATTGAAAAAGAGATCCGACCCGGCACCTACTGGATAAAAGAAATGGATGGCAAAGTCCAGTCTCATCCATGAATATTGAACATCTAACAATGTACTATCAATTAATGTAATCCATAGTTAGAGGTTTTTCTGAGCCTTTGAAAATAAATAAATGCTTCATCTCAAGAGAATCTTTAAGCGTGGGCACCTCGGAGGAGAGGCTGGATTCTCAAAGGGGATCACCTCGCTTGAACTCCGAGGTGTACAAAACATGCCTCCCTTTGATGAGGTTGAACATCAAAGGAGAAGCATTTGCTTACGTAGGCGTCAATGAGGAGAGGATGGATTCCCAAAAGGGACCACCTCACTTGAACTCCGATGCGTACGATATATGCCTCCCTTTGATGAGGCTGAACGTCAAGAGAGAAGCCCTTACTTGGATGAACCATCCTCCAAGTAAGGAAGTGTGGGCGCCTTAGATGAGAGGTCAGATTCCCAAAAGGGACCACCTTGCTTGAACTCTGAGGCGTACAACACATACCTCCCTTTGACTAGGCTGGATGTCAAGGGAGAAGCGTTTACTTGGATGAACCATCTTCCAAGTAAGGAACCGTGGGCACCTCGGAGGAGAGGCTGGATGCCCAAAAGGGACCACCTCGCTTGAACTCTGAGGCGTACAACACAAGCCTCCCTTTGAGGCAATACAAAAGATGAACAACTAGTTGGAGCTAGGGGTGGAGGACCTTCAGCCTTATTTCCAGTAGCATCAAATGGAGCTTGAGCCTCGTCGGTAGGAGCATTGGCTAGTGGAGCTTGGGGAGCCTCTTTAGGGGCCTCATCATCATCTTCCACTTCAACAACCTCGCCCTCCTCAGCTGGGGTTTGAGGAACCTCATCTTCACGGAATTCTGCTAGTGGTGGCAATCGAGCTGAGTGGCTCATCCCCTCGTCTGCTCAGCTCGTACTGTAGAAGCCAACGAGCCGCTCGGGCTAGTCAAAAGACGAGCTCAAGCACGAGCCGAGCAGGGCAGCTGGGTAGACGAGCCGCTGGCTAGCAGCTCGTCAAGCGGCTCGTTTAGACGAGCCGAGCATCAATTAGAAGAGCCTGCTCGGCTCATCTATTTTTGTAAGCCACGAGACGCTCGGCTCGTGGCTCGCCTAATATATAAAAAAAAAATAAACCACATTTTCAGTGACCAGAACGATCACTTAAATATATTTTTTCTTCATTTTTCTAATTTTTCCCCTATAAATACCCACCCATTACATCACTTTTTTTTTAACCAAACTTACTAATCTATCAATATCAATCTCTCATTTTCTACTCTCTAATCTCTATTCTCAACCATTTACAAGTCATTATCGACAATATTATACATTCATTCTATATAATCATCTTATACATTTTTTCTTACATTATTATCTNATGGATTCACGGTCGTTTGTTGAAAACTTGTTCTGTTTGGAAAGCGAAATATTTGCCCAAAATCAATTTGAGAATGAATTCGACAATCTCGATGAATTCCCAATTTAACAAAACATTCAAAATTTCAACGCTCATGAAGGTAGTCATCCAATCGATTTGGATGACATTGATGTTGATCCTAGTGTTCCAATTGATTTGGAACAAGATGAAGAGCCTACATTAAATATTCCCGATGCAAGAAGGAAGAGAAAGGGGAAGAAGCAGGCAAAATATTGGGACTATTTTAAATTGGTTAAAACTGATCATGTGGTCGATGGAATTCTCAAAACCAAAGTAGTATGTAAATACTGCCAACAACAACTGACATGACAAAAAAACATTGGAACTACTCACCTCAACCATCACTACAAAACATGTGCGGCCAAACATGGGCTGATTCTAGCTGGTCAAACGCAACTACAGTTTGGTACTCTAGGCGCTGGTTGTACTACTATGCCACTTTCTATATGGATGTATTCGGATGAGGAAGCTTGAATGGGAATGGCAAAGTTCGTTGCCGCGACGGAGTTG
>CAIGRS010129966.1:0-14294 GCA_903798395.1 Fraxinus floribunda
CAAGCCAAAGTTCAAGTTTTGTGAAAGGCTCGGGAGCCGAAACGAGTTTGATTCAAGGTTTGGAAGATATTTGGAAAGAAATCGAGCAGCGTGGATTAAAACAGACATAACTTTCAGCTTGGATGTCAAATTTTCGCCCATGAGTACATTCCGAAAATGATATGAAATTCTGCACAAGGTTATGTGAGCGCATAGTACTTTTGAGCTTGTAATCGTACAGAAACAGGCCGAGAACAAGTTGGCGGAAAACATTTTTTTTTTCGCGAATTTCCTTGTTAGACTAGAATTCTATTTTCTTACCAATTTTACAATATTTTATAACCCAATTATGTTTTTACTAGATTTTCTAGCATTAGCATAAATAAGAGATTTATTTCATTGTAAAATCAAAACTTTTATTATTTTGAGAGATTAAATGCAATTTGTGAGTTTTTTCCTCCATATTCTTGGTGGCTTAGATTTATAATCTTGTATTTATCAAAAGGGTTTCAATATTTTGTAACCTAATTACGTTTTTACTAGATTTTCTAGTATTAGTATAAATAGGAGATTTATTTCATTGTAAAATCAAGACTTTTATTATTTTCAGAGATTAAATACAATTTGTGAGTTTTTTTCCACCATATTCTTGGTGGTTTAGACTTATAATCTTAAACTTATCAAAATGTTTTGCAGTCCTTTTGTGGCGTTCCCACTTCATAGTTCTTGTTCCAAGTAATTAAAGGGTCGGATTTCTCACGCGAAATCTCGGTTCTTGGTACGGGTCGGATTGACCTTTGCGCGACGTGATTTTTAGCTTTCTTGGGTTGGTTCCATTTTGTTCGTAGATTCCCAAGATCAATTCTTGGCTGAGTTCACATCACATTGTCACCCCGTTTTTGTGTGTGGTTGATCATTATATTACATCCTCATAACATCATTCCAAGATTTAAGAATAAATCCAAAAATTGAGATTAAACATTTGATTCTTGAGATCAATCAACCACAAGTTAGAAAAAACATCAAATTCATATAATCCAAAACACCCATTTTCTAAATATAATTAAGAATGTACTTTCTCAATAGCCTTTAAAGGTTGTTGAAGATTGAGGGAGACTGGACCAAAAACATAGGAAGAATACAAGAATAATGTGTTTTTGGTGATCCACGGGAGATAGATAATTTCAAAAGATCGAAAACAGGTATGAGTGAAATACGTTCCAGCGGGGCTTGGAGATTGCATGAGTTAGATCAGCGAGTCTAGTGGATTTTTCTAGGTTGTATTATACAGTAAGTTCTTATTGTTTATAGTGGAAGTTACTTGCTTAGTCCTGCGGTTTTTACCTGGTTAAGGATTTTCTCCGTCAACAAACCTTGTGTTATTTATTGCTTAATTTACTATTGCGGCAATTCGAAATAGGATAACTTGACATGATTGACTGCACATCTAGAACAATTACAAAGTAAATTGATGTTTTTAATTGGTAATTTTAATTCCACATTATTCACCCCTTCTAGGTGATTTTATGGTTGAACTCGTAACTTTAAAAAGTGATAAGATCATTATTTGTTTTCGACTTGTCAACAATTATCTTTGTTTCACTAATAGAAAAACTTTAGAACACGATAATCCAACCTAATTCTAATTAACTAATTGTATGAGTGAAATGTTTCAAAAATCAATGAACTTATGCATTGGTAACATAATACTCACTGAGCTATGAAATGTTTCAAAATGCTCACTAAACTTGTCCCGCTTGCACTCCATTCATCACTTCGAAATATCTGTTAATTTTTTTGCTAACGTGGAGGACAAATTCTTACCCCACATCTAACGGCTTGCCACATCACCAGTTAATCCTAGTCACAATTAAAAATTATTTTTAAACATTTTTTTTAAAAAAAAAAGTAAATTTGAAACCATGTTCTGTATATGGACACTGTTTTGAATTTTCAAATAGCGTTTTTAATAAAACAAATAAATAATTGAAACATAAAAAGCACAACACATGACTTCAACTGGAAAGCCCAAATCCTAATTCACATTTCACCAATTTTCGCTAAATCATTGGTCACCAACCTCGTCAAGAACCTACCTTAATCTTCATCTTCTTCATAAACCCTACCCAAATCTTTTTCCTCTCCATAAACCCATCATATGAAGCCTATAACCCATGGCCTCAACGTTAGCGACTCGAACAATTTGTGGCCAACGAAGGTCGTCACTTTTCACTTATTGGACAAAGTTGCGGTGATAATGTCTGAAGCATATGGACAGTGAGGAGTATGAAACTTCTGCTATTGTGGTCACTTAGGACGTGTGAGGTCTTCGTGGTTGGAAACGAACCTTGGGCGGAGGTTTATTGGATGTCACTTCTATTGGAAGCCTGATGCCTACAGTTTTTTTTATTGGGCCGACGAGTCACCAAATGATAAGTACAAGCTTGTAATAAATGGACGGCTATGTTCAAATAACAGATTCAAATAAGAGAGAAAAGAATTTGCATAATTCTAAAAATTTACTAATGTGAACTCGTGTAACAATTGAAGCTATGAAACCCACGACAAATTATATTAAACCCAAGAAAGCCAAAAATAAACTTTTGAAAGTTCGATCCGATAAATTAGTGGATCAAAGAACCAAGACAATCACAAAAAATATCTTGACTCTGTGATCACAAAACTTACGAACCTTACTTGGATTGTTGAACGCTACAATAAGTTAATTCTTGATAAGTTTAAAATTAATTTGATCAAGAAGAGTTAAAAGTACTATGCCTCAAAATAATATCTCTCAAATTGTATATTTTACAATGACTAGGAGTTCTATTTAAAGAGAACCATAAAAACCTAATTAAAAGTTTAATTAAACCCAAAAGATATCATAAAAAGAGTTTTAACTAAAATAGAAGTTTAGACAAAAAATGCGTCCAAGTTGCACTATATGGCCACATAGGCTTATTGCATGCGATTGCATAGGTCATTCTTCCACCCTTACTTTGGTTGCGGTATGAATGATGCGGCTATGCGGTCACATGGGCCCTCGTTTTAGCTCCATCTTCTGTTGTTTGAACTAAGTTGATCCATATTGTTTCTTTTTTCATACCCAATATAAAACTTGTTACTTTCTTATTGTGATCGAAGTTTCATCGACCTAGCTTGAACAAGTAATCACATGGTTTCCTTGACCTTCTTTGCCCGTGACCTAGTTATTGTTTATTTCTCCACAATCAATGGGTCCTTGTCTAGCTTTTGTATCATGGTCCTCATCATTCCCTCCCTCTTCAAAATAATTCGTTCTCTAATCCTCATCTGCATCAAATAAGGAAACATAAAAAAAAAAGTAGCAGAAATGTTATACTCATTTGGAAGATCCAACGTATAAGCATTTTCATTGATCTTTTTAAGCACTTGAAATAGTCCATCTTCCCTCGGTTGCAACTTTAACTTCCTTTAAGCCGGAAAGTGATTTCTCATATGCACCAAAACCCAATCTCCTGGTTTAATTGTAACGCGCTTTCATCAACAGGTAAATATATCAAATCCAAATTTGTTAGCGAATTAAAACCATAAACAATTTCAAATGGAGTATAAAAAGTAGTAGAATGCATAGCCCTATTATATGCAAATTCTATGAATGGCAAGCAATCCTCCCAACTCTTCGAGTTCTTTTTTACTATACTGCGCGATAGTTGTATCATTGTCCTATTAACAACCTTAGTTTTTCTATCTGTTTGTGGGTGACAAATTGTAGAGAATAATAGCTCAGTCCCTAACTTACTCTACAAATTCTTCCAAAAATGACTAACAGACTTGACATCTCTACCATACACTATATTTCTAGATACCTCATGTAAGTGCACTACTTCTTTAAAGAATAAATCCGCAATATTAGTGGTTTCATTAATTTTATGACATGGAATGAAATGTGTCACTTTACTAAATTTATTTACCACCACAAATATGAATCTCTTTCTTTCTTAGTACTAGGTAAACCCAACATGAAGTCTATAGACATAATGTTCACTAGGAATGGGTAATGTGTATACAAATTTTGAGGTAAAACCTTAGACTTTGCCTTTTTACAAGTGATGCATCTACTACAAACCCGATCAACATCAACTCTCATCTTAGGCCAATAAAAATGCTCATTTAACATCTCTAAGGTTTTCTTAATCCCAAAGTGGCCCATTAAACCTCCACTATGTACTTCACATACTGCAATTCTCTCATTGAATACTTCAGTACACATAACTTATTCTTTCTGAAATAAACATTCATCATGTCCAAAGAATCTATCTATAGCACATTTGCTACACGATTCATATGTATTGGAAAAATCTGGATTATTAGTATACACGTCCTTAATATATTCAAATCCTAGCAATTTGGCACCTAAAGAAGTAAGAAGTACATACCTCCTTGACAATGCATCCGCTATCACATTTCTTTACTTTGTTTGTACCGAATAACATATGAAAATGTCTCGATGAACTTCATTCACCTTACATACCTCTTGTTTAGTTTACATAGACCATTTAAATGCTTCAAGAACTCATGACAGTGTGGATTACGAACTCTCTGGACCATAAGTAGTGCTGCCATGTCTCCAAAGTTCGAACAAGTGCAACAACTCCTTATCATATATATGATAGTTGAGAGTTGCTCCACTAAGACTTTCACTAAAGTAAGCTATTGGTCTTCGTTCTTATTTCAAAATAGCTCCAATACCTATTCTTGAGGTATCACATTCAATCTCAAAAGTTGTTAATGTTAGGTAATGATAAAATCGGTGTAGTACACAACCTATCCTCAATAGTGTTAAAAGTATGTTCTTGTTCAATACCCCAATGAAATCCTACACTTTCTTTACAATCCTCATAAGTGGTGTGGCAAATGTACTAAAATCTTTAACAACACGCTTATAAAAGCTAGCTAAACCAAGAAAGTTTCTTATCTCAGTTATGCTTTTAGGTGTTGGCCGCTCCTTGATGGCTTTGATTTTCTCCTTATCAACTTCAATACCCTTTGCACTAACAACATAACTAAGAAAAACAATTTTTTCCATGGAAATTTGGAAAAAGAAATGCGACCGTGTTGCACTATGCGGCCGCATAGGCTTATTGCATGCGGTCGCATATACCATTCTTCCACCCTCACTTTGGTCGTGGTATGGATGCATACGGCTGCATGCATAGGTATACTATGCTGTCGCATAGGCCCTCGTTTCAGCTTCCTCTTCCGTTGTTTGAATCGAGTTGATCCATCTTGTTTCTTCTTCCATGCCGAATATGAAACTCGTCTATTTTCTTGTTTTGATTGAAGTTTCATTCACTTGAAATAAGTAATCACATGGCATCCTTGACCTTCTTTGCTCGTGATCTAGTCATTGGTCCTTCCTTCACAATTAATAGGTCATTGTCCTTGCTAGCTTTCGTACTATTGTCCTCTTCATTTACAAGGGTGGATTTTGGGTAGTTCTTATACTTCTTTTTATTATTTTGTTGTTCTGATCGTGTTTGTTGGTGTAATGTAGTTCATAATATGTTGTGAAGTATGTAGGTGATTGAAGTTAAAGTGAATTTTAGTTTGTATTTGTAGTTTGGTTGTGAACTTATTGAAATGGTTATGGACAGTTTGTAGTATAGCTGTGAGCTTTTTGAAATGGTTATGGGCAGTTTGTAGGCCTTCATTTCATCTATATGTGAACTTTTTGAAAGTGTTAATATTTTGATGTTTTTGAAAGTGTGTGTCTGTTTCTATGATTATAGTATCAATGGAAGGGAAACATGGTTATAAGTTGTAACTGATGCAGTGGAGGAAGTCTAGTAATGAATTTGGCCGGGGTTAGCATTTGGGCAGGGACAATGTCATGTCGAAGACATAACATATATGGTCTATATAATCATGGGTGGAGGAAGAGTGGGCTAGGGTGGGCTATAGCCCAGCCCAGAAACAACATGGTGGAAAATAAAAATAAAAATTAGCCCAATCGAAAAAATTATTTCCCCAACCTAGAAACAAGGAAAATTACAAAAAATCAGGTGTATAGTTTACACCAATTCAAAAATCAGATTGAAAGTTTAATTATTCAAAAATCATGTATTTTATTTTACATATCAAACCCTAAATCTATCCAAATCCTAAAATAATCCATTTTTTTCAACTCTCTCACTCTCTCACCATTTCTAACCACTTTCTCCACCGCCCGTCGCCTCCACATGCTTCTCCTCCTCCCCTCCCTTCCCTAGCAGCATCGAGGCACTGCTGCTGTTCACAGTAGCGTCGAGACGCTGGTGCGACGCTAGTAGCAGGGTGCTAAAGCAAGTGGCGATGGGTTCGCTATGTTCGCTGACGGGTTTATTAGAGTAGAGGTTGGCAGCGGAGGTGGTGTCTCCGGCGCCACCACCGAATTGGAATTGGGATTTTCTTCGAATGACAAACTGAAACTCTACCATTCAATGTTGTGAATCTATGTGCTACCCTGAGTAGATCTGAAGAACCCAACAAACATGAAATCATTACCTACGTACTCGTTGAGATCAAGATGGGCTGAGATAATGGGCTCTTTGGGCTTCAGATTAGAGTATGATACATAGACTTTGATTACCCGAGTAGACCCGGAGTAGTCGACCCATGAGTTGACCAGGTCACCACTCTTGAGATCGACGCCGATGGTCTCTAAATTACCCACAGGGGCTGTTGGGGTGGTAACCGTCGGTACATTTTTTCTGGCATTTTGCACTTTGATAGTAATTTGGGCATACAACAAAAAATTCAAGCGGGTGAAAAAAACTCTTTTGGATGAATTATAAGTCAATACCTAATTGTTCTTATGGTGGATTGAAAACTGTGATTAGTAATCAATAGAGAGATTGGGTCATGAAGTTCCTAATGGGGTTGAATGTCTTTAACTTAAGAGCAATATGTTCAGCTCATGGCCTTACTTAAAAAACGAACTCCTCAAGACTGCTCACCATCAGCAAATCAGGCTTACTCCATCATTCCATCCCACTATAATGAAGATGGCATGCCAAAAATCTCTGGTATATCCTTATGCCTTTCTACTCATACAACTAAGATAACTCTCCAGCCGTACCTTGGATCTTAGATACAGGGGCAACGGATCACATGATCTGCTCTACATAACTTTTTACCAAAATCAAAGCCGAGGCTTTCTACTCAGTCACTCATGTTGGAACAATTATTTATTTCGACTATAAAATGGATGTTATTATCAAAATAAGTAATATGCTATATATTTAATTTTATTAATTAAAAATATATTTGTTAGAACTTTATTACGAGTGTTCCAAAATATATTATGACCAATATTTTAAAAACTGACTCGATCATCAACCATATACGACCATGCTCGTGAATTGGGTAATATATGGTTGATACTATACCCAACATAACATATATTGGTGCCTTAATGCACTTTCTCATTGAATAACTATGACTTGTCTAGAGGTAAATGTCATCTAGCTCACTATGCACCATTATCAAAATATGAAGTAATTGACGAAATAGTTTTCACTCAAGTACACTAATAATTTCTATTACTCAAAAGGGGCCAAAACACCTTATACCCAAAAGCTCAAAGACATCACACGATGCAAACAGGAACAATTTTCTTGAAATTCTAACCAAGACGTATAAACATCCCAACATATAAAAACTAGTAGATTTCCATAAACATTCAATTTCCACAAATTCAAAAACTAGCTGCCCACATTTCAATTTCTTATTACATTCAAAAACTAGTAGATTTCCATAAACATTAAGCTTCAACCCATGGAAAGCAAAAACCTACAAAACCAATAATCCTACTAGCTGCCTACAATTCAATTTTTGTGAGAAGAGGATGTAGTAGTCTTTGCGCGTCGTCGTGAGTAAATTCTACTCGTAACTATGAAGACTCATGAGCCTATATTTCCTTACAGAATGCCAACCATTTCCTTCAAGGTTTTTGTCGATCCCTCATTCTGTCCTTCATTTCCAATAGTTGGTGGCATATTTGGATCATCAATGAAGAAAAGAATACTTATAAGCAAAGAATGCTAACATGTATTCAAACAGAAAATTTAATGAAGCATTAATTAATGTAAAGCTTAAACAAAAAATTTAATGAGGCATTAATTAATTAATCATCAAGTTCGTCTTACACTTGCAAGCTCTTACTTGGTTCGTTGATATTCAACTTCCTTCAACAGAACATCAAACGTGTCCTACAATTCCTTTGCATACCGTCTCATCTTCCATGCTACATTTCGAGTAATATCAGTCTTCAAATTATCCTTCATCGTCGTAACTATACCCTTAGTCTTCTATTTCGATTCTGCTTTAAACTGCTCAATATAATAGTCTGTCAGGAAGATATAACTGCAGTGTCTATTGGATTGAGCTCTGCTGCATGTGTGCTCTAGAGTATACGACTTAATTTGGAGGCTACTTGTTAGTCCCATATTGGATGCCCATATCCTCCAACTACAAATTGGTTTGCAAATTCCCTGCACTCGTCTCTCGATGTTAACCTTAAATATGATATTATACGCATTCAAAGCTCCTTACATTCTATTGAAAAATGCAAGTCAACAACTACTAGCAACATCACCAGCCCATGTGGAATATGAGCTCGATGGAAGCACACTGGAAGCAAAAGAGCAAAAGCCTCTAGAATATAAATGGAAAAAATCTATTGCCTGACAATTCTGTTATGGCACATTTTTTAATTCTTTTGTATATCATTTTCTTTTCCTTTCTCTAGTCGGTTGTAACTGTATCTAGGAGAATATCCCTTTGTTTTCTAGTTAAATAGTAGACGTTTTGTAAAGTGAATTATCAAGTTTCCAATGGAATGAAAAGGTTTCCCCAATTCTGCAATTCCATTTGTTTCATTTCTTTCATTTAAGCTAAATCTTATATGGTATTAGAGCTTTAATGNTCAAGTTTCCAATGGAATGAAAAGGTTTCCCCAATTCTGCAATTCCATTTGTTTCATTTCTTTCATTTAAGCTAAATCTTATATGGTATTAGAGCTTTAATGGCAGAAACTGATTCCACAAATCCAAATGTTACTCCTAATCCTCCCCAAAATTCTAATCTAAATGCAAGCTCATCTATTGAAACGGGATCAGCACCTTATGACCCCACATTGCCAAGTAGTCCTTACTACATTGGCAGTAACGATGCCAGTGGTGCCATACTGGTTACTCACTAGCTTGATGCAAATAATTACTATTCCTGGGCAAGATCTATGAAGAGAGCACTTAGAATAAAGAATAAGTTGGGTTTCATAGATGAGACTATTTGTGAACCAATTGATCCAAGTGATCCTCTGGTAAAGCATTGACTGCGGTGTAACGGCATTGCGATCACCTGGCTTCAAAACACTATGGCTATAGACATTAAGTGCAGTCCTGTCGCCCACCAATTATGGATTGAACTAGAGCAACACTTTGCATAGCAAAATGCTCCAAGAATTTTTGAAATCAAATAGGATATATCAGCTCTACTCCAAAATCAGGATGCTGTAAGCGTCTATTTCTCCAAGCTCAAAACTCTTTTAGATGAGTTATGAGTCAATACCTAATTTTCTTATGGTGGATTAAAAACTGTGATTAGTAATCAACAGAGAGATTCGGTCATGAAGTTCCTAATGGGGTTGAATGTCTTTAACTCAGGAGCAATATGTTCAGCACATGGCCTTACTTAAAAAACGAACTCCTCAAGACTGCTCACCATCAGCAAATCAGGCTTACTCAATCACTCCATCCCACTCTAATGAAGGTGGCATGCCAAAAATCTATGGTATATCCTTATGTCTTTTTGCTCATACAACTAAGATTACTAACTCTCCATATGTACCTTGGATTTTAGATACAGGGGCAACAGATCACATGATATGCTCTACATCCCTTTTTACCAAAATCAAAGCTGAGGTTTTTTACTTAGTTGCTCTTCCTAATGGTGATGTTGTTCCAGTCACTCATGTTGGAATAATTAAATTTTCAGTCATTAATCCTTGAAAATGTGCTTTGTGTGCCTTCATTATCTTCAATCTTGTATCAGGTAGGAAAATAGCACACACCATGAATTCTTGCCTCATTTTTTTCTCTGATTTACGCTTCATACATGACCTTTTAACTTGGACAACAGTTGGAATATATGAAGTTAAGCAGGGCTTGTAACATCTACTACATCATGAAGTTTTCCCATATGCTTTGGTAGAAAAGTTAGCTGAATCAATGCCTAAGATGCCCATGTCTGCTTCCATTGTAGCTAATAATGCTGAAGACTTTGATCTTTGGCCCTATAGGTTAGGACATTCTAGTAACTCCATAGTGCAAAATCATACTTCCAAAGTCATAAAAAATCCATGTCTGATCTGTCCTCTAGCCAAGCTACAGAAACTACCTTTTCCTCTTAGCCAACAAAAATCACAGAAGTGTTTTGATCACGTTTATTGTTATCTATAGGGACCATGTAATGAGATTAGTAATTAAGGTGATATTTCCTAACCATAGTGGATGATTTCATTAGATACATTTGGGTGTATGCATTAAAATTAAAATTTGATGCCAGTACTAGTTTACAAAGTTTTTATTCTATGACTGAGACTCAATTTGAAACTAAAATTAAAGTCATCAGATTTGATAATGGTGGGGAATTTGACCTAAAATAATTCCATACTCAAAAGGGAATCATCCACCAAAGAACATGTATAGAAACACCGCAACAAAATGCCATTGTTGAAAGAAAACACCAACATATCTTAAATGTGGCCAGAGCTTTAAGATTTCAAAGTGGACTACCTTTGAAATTTTGGAGTGACTGTGTCTTCACTGATGTATACCTTATAAACAGAACCCCCACTCCACTATTGGATCACAAAACTCCTTTTGAAATACTCTTCCAGTCCCAACCAAACTATAGTCACCTTAGAGTGTTTGGATGTCTTGCTTTTGCCACCACTTTGGTAAGTGGGAGACATAAATTTGATTCTGGAGCAAGAAAGTGCGTATTCTTATGATACTCCCTTGGAATCAAAGGTACAAATTGATGGATTTAGAAACAAGGAAAACCTTTATATCTAGAAATGTGATCTTTCATGAAAACATTTTTCCTTTCAAACAAGATTCTGGAAATGATATTGAACATGATCTAACTCAAAATTTCATCTCTCAAACTCCTATTGTTACCTTCTCAGAAAATTCTGAGTCATTATTTTATCATCACAGTGACTCAAATTCGATTATCATCAATCCTACAATAACTTTCCATCAAACTGAGGGAACAAGTAGTCCATCTTCTTCTACAGACACAACTCACAATTCAGCAACTTCACCTTAATGGAGTCCTAATATGTCTCATTCTTTACAGATCTCACAAGATAAGATGGAGTCTAACCAAAATCGGTCCTTGAATGAACTTCATCTTCGAAGATCAAGTAGAATTAGAAGAACTCCTGCATACCTACAAAACTTTGTTTGCCAACAAGCAGCTGTACTTCCCCATTCACAGAAATTGGACAAGAAAAAGGACAGTATTTTACCAAGTAAGCCTTTCCCTTTGGAAGCTACTATGTCCTACCATAAATTGTTCACATCCCACAGAGCTTTTGTAGCCACCATTAGTGCACACACAGAACCAAAGAACTTTAAGAAATCTTTAGAATCACCTGAGTGGAGTAGTCCCATGAAGGCTGAAATAAATGCTCCTAAACTTAACGACACTTGGGTTATCACCGATTTGCACACTAGCAAGGAAGCCATAGGTTGCAAGTGGTTGTATAAGATAAAATATAATGCAAACGGAAGCATAGAAAGATACAAAGCTAGGCTAGTTGCAAAGGGCTATACACAACAAAGACTTGATTACCACGAAACATTTTCTCCTGTGGCAAAAATGGTTACTGTTAGAACTTTATTAGCAACGGTAGCCATTAAAGGATGGTATCTATCTCAATTTAACTTGAACAATGCTTTCTTACATGGCGATCTAGAGGAAGAAGTTGATATGCAGCTCCCTCCTGGACATCCAAATGATAGTAGATCAAAGGTTTGCAAACTAAAGAAAACTTTATATAGTCTAAAGCAAGCATCCAGGCAATTGTATTCCAAGTTGTCTAATTTCATCATTAAACAAACATGCACACAGTCCAGGGCAGATTACAATCTATTCACATAGACGACAGAAAGTTCTTTCACTGCCCTCTTGGTGTATGTAGATGATATCATCATTGCAGGTAGTTGTTTTGACTCTATCGATGTTCTCAGAACTTCTCTACACGATGAATTCAGAATTAAGGATCTGGGGTAGCTGAAGATTTTCCTTGGAATTGAAGTAGCAAGATCGGATAAAGGCATACACTTATGCCAAAGGAAGTAAGCACTAAACATTTTGACAGATGTAGGTAAGATTGGGGCTGCACCAGCTCGTATTCCACTTGACCAAAATTTGAAACTTTCTAAAAACCAATGAGAGCTTATTCCCGAACCATTAACTTACAGAAGGCTGATTGGAAGATTGTTGTATTTGACTATAACCAGACCTGATTTGGCATACTCAGTCCAGTTACTGAGTCAGTTCATGAATAGTCCAAGGTCACCTCATCTTAATGCAACTCATAAAGTTCTAAGATATATTGAAAGAGCACCAGGGCAAGGCCTATTATATTTTTCACAATTAGTTTTACAAATGACAAGTTACCGTGATTCAGATTAGGGGGGGCCTGCCAGGATACAAGAAGATCTGTTAGTGGATATTGTGTCTTCATAATTTCTTCTTTGGTGTCCTGGAAGTCTAAGAAGCAAAGAGTTATGTCCAGATCATCCGCAGAGGTAGAGTACCGAGCAATGGCAAGTCTATGTTGCGAATTAACATGGCTAAGATATCTCCTTAGTGACTTGCAAATCAATCATCCACAACCAGCAACTATATTATGTGATAACAAGGCTGCACTCCATATTACTTTGAATCCTGTTTTCCATGAGAAGAACAAGCACATTGAGCTCGATTGTTATCTTATTCGAGATAAGATCCAAGATGGAAGCATTGTTACAGGGTATGTTAGCAGTGGTATGCAAATAGCAGATCTTTTAACTAAGGCATTGAACTCTCAAAGTTTTCATTCTCATCTTCTTAAGATGGGAGTAGAAGACATCTACTCTCCATCTTACGGGGGGCTATCATAAAATGCAAGTCAACAACTACCAGCAACATCAACAGCCTATGTGGAAGATGAGCTGAATGGAAGCACACTGGAAGCAAACGAGCAGAAGCCTCTAGAATATAAATGGAGAAAATCTATTGCCTGACAATTCGGTTATAGCACATTTTTTAATTCTTTTATATAGCATTTTCTTTTCTTTTCTCCAGTTGATTGTAACTGTGTCTAGGAGAATATTCCTTTGTTTTCTTGTTAAATAGTAGACGTTAAATATTCCTTTGTTTTCTTGTTAAATAGTCGACGTTTTGTAAAGTGAATTATCAAGTTGCCACTGGAACGAAAAGGTTCCCCCAATTCTGCAATTCCATTTGTTTCATTTCTTTCATTTAGCCCCTGTTTGGTACACATTCAATTTTTTATTCTCATTCTTTTACTCTTTTTCAATCACACATTTTTCAATAAAGTAATATTTTTCATTACATCAATAACTTTTTCTTATTTTTCAGTCACACATTCTTCATCAATCTACTATTCTAGAATACATTTTTTCAAAATAATGTGGCTCAAACACACCCATAAGCTAAATCTTATATATTCTTATTGCCTTTCGAGACTCTACAGCGTCCCTAAAGAGCTTACCAACAATGAATTGTGGATTACTCATATCAACTTCCACCTAAAAATGTGAAAATAGATACCTGACGTCGTCATCGGACAAACAAATAGACACAATCTCCTCAGAGGAAGGGTATTCCAAATCAGAAATCTTAGCATCAACTTCAACGTCATGCTTATTCACATCCTCCATTTCACCCACATTCGACCCAAGCTCAATCCCAACTGTCACATTACTTTCATACAAGTTATCATCCCCTTCGGAGTTCAACTTGTTCCCCGAATCAGTCAAGCATGGGTCCAGGTACGGACACACATGGGGTCATGTGGGGTCAAATGACCCTACAATTTGATTTTATTTTTGAGGTTTTTTTTTTCGCTAATGAGATGTAGTTCTAAACACTGGCGGACCCAGAAGGGTCCTGGGGGGCACGCGTCCCCCCAACTTTTGAATTTTTTTATTTTTTTTTTATAAAATATAAAATCATGTTTTGTAACGACTGAAATCTAAATTTTAATCTTAATC
>CAIGRS010129991.1:0-10647 GCA_903798395.1 Fraxinus floribunda
ACACCAAAATACTCATTTCTTATTTTAGAAACAAAAATCCCAAAGAGCCTCAAAATAATGTGAAATTAAACATAATAATATGCAAAATGAAAAAAAAAATAAAAAAATAAAAAAAAATTCCACCTTTAACAATGCAGTTGATTTGAGTATGTGATTCTCCTGAAAAATTCAATCAAATAGGACAATGCTGCACGGAGTTATCTCCCAGCTCCGTGCAGCACCGAGCTGTCTCCGTGCAGCACGAAGATATCCTCCGTCTCCGTGGACTCGGCCCGAACTGCAACGCCAAATCGGTTCCAAAACGAAGCTGTCCGTCCTTATTTGAGAAAAAAGGGAAAACATTACCGTCGATAGACCAGCACGGGGCCGAGTGAGAACCAAACGAGAATTTTTGTTTTTGTAGGGCTTCCTAGGGCGAAGCAGTGAGAAATGAAAGGGTAAATGAAAGGAAAAACCCCCCACAACAACGAAACGAATCGTTTTGGTTGACGATTCGACTCGCTGACAAGTGTCCCATGAACAGTGTTAGCAAAAGTGGCTCTTTTAATATTGTTAGGAATAGGATTAGGATATGGCTAATAGTAAGTCACTAGAGGCTAAAAGTTGGGGTCATACGTTATACACAGTATCGAATTTTTTGTTGCAAATTGTTGATTTGATTTTTATAGTGACAAAACAAAACTGCATTACATATTTATTATTCTTGTACTATAGTCTCGTTACAAATAAATTCTTTAGTTAAAAATGCATCAATTGAACTGGATTCCTGGCTCTGCTAGACTGCTACTGCTATCGACCATAATTATTCTTTGAAGTATCATAGGTTGGGGTGAAAAAAGGTTGGTGAACTTCTTTCTACCCTTTAATTGAGTTTTCTTGTGGGAGCTAGAGCCTAGAGATGAAATGCAATCTTGTTTGTCTACCATTATTCCAAAAAATTGTTTGCTACAGTAAGATTCTCCACCACACATTCACCCAATAAAATATTCTACACACAAACCAATAAAGTTACTTTAATTTTCAACCCCACATTCTCCAAAAAAATACTACTCCCTCCGTCCCAAAAAGATAGTCCTATGGTTATTTTCACACAGATTAAGAAATGGTAGTTAGTATAGTTAAAGTATTAAATTTTACTATGTTTTTCCATCTATACCCTTTATCCCTTATCTAGGTAGTTGGTGTTTATTATACCAAGATGTATTAAATAAGGGTATATGTGGAAATGAAAAATTTAATACATGTTTAAAATGGAAACAAGACTATCTTTTTGGGACGGACAAAAATAGTATACATGACTATCTTTTTGGGACGGAGGGAGTATTCATTACAACTTTTTTCTCCCAATAATAATGTGAGACAAACAAGCACAATTCCCCACTTGACCTTTTAATAATTTTAACCTACTACACCAGTCCACTGATAGTCAAATTATTTTAGTATGTATGGATATCTTATTTAAAAATAAATTATCTTAATCGATATGGATGGTCATCATTTTCTTTTAAAATGCAAACTTGACTCTATATTCAACCATGTAGTAGTTGTCCATGAATACAATTTCTCAATGCTCATCAATCTCTTTATTTCTCTCTGTTTTGTCTCAATTTCAAACCAACAATATTCTGAATACAAATAACATCAATCTCTCCCTCTCTCAAGTGTTTGCTCAACCCAACGATACTTAAATGACAATCAGATTTTTCGCTGGCTTGGTTAGTCCCTCCAAAATGGAGGGTCTTTCTTTTGAAAATTTGTCACGTCTAGTCACCAGCCAAGATCTCCTTTCCCATCTGCAAGATTTAAAACTTGATGGAGGAGAAAAAACTGTTAGCTTTCAATGGCTTGGCCCACACTTTTTAACTCTTCTAAACTATGCAACAGAACTGACCGCGTACTTCAACTGGGACGAAAGATCCAGACCTGTCCATTTTGTCAAAAAACTCAGTTTGTGCTTCAAATACGAGAAAAACAGATTCCTTGATCTGTTGAAGCGTCTTGATGATTCAGCTTCCGATTGTATCTTATACGGAGAGACTGAACATTACAAAAACTTTTTAGAAATCATTCTCTCTTTCATGCCACAGATTAAGCAGTTCTTCACAATTCAAAAGCTGCAGCAAATTGTTGATGGTAATTGCACTAGCTTTCACGCAATCTTTATCGATTTTATTCTTGAAACTATTGGAGAATTGCAAAATTGCCCAACATATTTCAGTGTTCTAGTGAGTAATCAAGTCAAAGTTCTTCAGAAGGAACTGAATTTTCTGCTAACTTTTCTCATTGGTACAACACAGAGCAAGAATATGTCGGAAGAAATTGGAGGTGTATTTAATGAAGCAGGACTTTTCTTGCATTCCTTCTTTTTCACCACAGACCTTGTTACAGCGACCAAAATGGATCTGGAAGTTTTTGATCTATTAGAAAGGATTGAGATTGTGAAAGTGAAGATCAAATATCAATGCATTGCAGTATCAATGGAGATGAATTGTGGAATTAAAAGCCTACAAGCTGTAGAGAGTTCCAGTGAAGTCTCATCATCCCAAGATAAAAGCATTCCCATGGTTGAAGAGATGATTGTGGGTGTCGATGACATGACAACACAAATTGTAGGTAAGCTTCTTGGAGGACCAAACTACCGCCAGATTATTTCCATCACTGGAATGGGTGGACTTGGGAAGACAACTTTAGCAAAGCAAATATACAATCATTCCAGTGTTCGGGGCCACTTTGATAAGCTTTCTTGGTGTGTTGTTTCTCAAACTTACCAAAAGAGAAGGCTGATGATTGACATTTTGCGCTCCATAAGTGACCTTAAAGACGATAAAATCTCAGAAATGAAATATGAAGTGTTGGCTGACGCTCTTCACAAAACTTTATTTGGTATTTCTATGGAGTAACAGTACCTACTTCTTTGGGATATACATGCATGGAATGATTTAAATAGGTACTTTCCCCAAGACCGTTCTAATGGAAGCAGAGTATTGATCACAAGTCGAGAGAAAAATGTGGCATCGAAAATTTCACATCTTATCATTGAACCTCCTCCCCTGTCACCAGGTGAAAGTTGGAATTTGTTAGAGCAGAAGGTGTTCAAGAAAGAACGCTGCCCTCAAGAGCTGCAAGCTATTGGAAATCAAATTGCAAAAAATTGTCATGGACTCCCCTTTCAGTCGTCCTGATAGCTGGAGTTCTTTCGAATATGGAGAAGAAAGAAAGCTTATGGCAACAAGTTGAAAAAAAAATGCGTTCTTACATTTCTCAAAAAGCTGATGACTACATTCCCTCATTAAAACTTAGTTACATGCATTTACCAAATCACTTGAAGCCATGTTTCCTCTATCTTAGTGCATTCCAGGAAGATGAGAAAATTTCAATTTCGAAAGCTATTTTCACTATGGATAGCCGAAGGGTTCATAGTAAGAAAGGAGCAGAAGAGCTTTGAAGATGTAGCAGAGGAGTACCTAATGGAACTCATTAACAGGAGCCTGCTGCAAGTTTCCAAAAGAAGATCTGACAACGGAGTAAAAGCATGTACTCTTCATGATCTAGTACTTGATATGTGCAGAAAAGTAGCTGTAGAAGATGAATCGTTTCTGCTTCAACAGTAAGTTAACTCATTCTCCTTCTAATTCCTTCTTTCTTTTCTTTTCCAATTTAGCCTACTAATTTGTGGTAATTATGTCCATGATGCTGCTATTGCTATTGCTATTGCTGTTGCTGTTGCTGTTGCTGTTGCTGGTTGATGTGGTTAAACTGATGATCTTCCATGTTCTTATTATTCTACCTCTATAGTCAATTTTTGATATCTAAGCATTGCCATCGCTTGTGTATGGATCCGTCTCACAATCTCTCCGAGGCCTTATCCATTCTTTACAATTCAGAAAAAATTAGAATCTTCGAATCAAGACATAATAATTTTGCTAAAGTGGGAAGCAAAATTATGCGTGATTTGAGGTTCTTTGAAATTGACCTTTTTACATCATCAATAGGCCGACTCCGAAACCTAGAAGTTCTTCTTATTGAAAATATGATGGATCGTCCTATACCAGCATTCCTTCTCAATATGCCTAAGTTGAGACATATAAGTGTCGGAAGCCCAAGTGACCCTGCAAGATTCAGTAAGAACTGTTATAACTCCCGAATAAATAACCTAGAAACCCTTCGTTACATTTATATTAAGGATTCGATGCTTAAAGTCGGTCACCAAATCTTCGTACGCTTAAATTCAAATCTCCAAAGACTTACTGTCCTAATCTCTACTTTCTTACTCAGCTTGAATCACTCACAATCATTTATGAATTCGATTTCCTATATAGTTCCTCAATGATTAAGTTCCCCAGTAATATCAAAAAGCTTACTCTTGAAGGAATCAATTTGAAATCGGAAAGTTTGTCACTAATTGGGACACTGCCTAAACTTGAGATTTTGAAATTAAACGGAGCTCTTCATGAAAATTCCTGGACCACAAAGGATAATGAGTTTCAAAAACTCAAATTCCTTAAATTAAATCTCTACAGTCTTACACAATGGAATTCCTCACATAATCATTTCCCTGTACTTGAACGATTGGTGTTGAGCACTTGCAAATCTTTGAAGATGATTCCTTTGGAATTTAGCTATATTCCAACACTACTTAAGATTGAGTTATATTATTGTGGCGAAGATGTCAAAAGTTCAGCTTTGAAAATTCTTGAAGAAAAACAGAACAACGGTGAGGAAGAGTTCGAGTTGACCATCCCACGGAGGCGGAGCATTTGGGATTAAAGTGAGCATATGTTCTACTCGTATACAGGATGTAAGTTAAAGCTCATCTCATACTACTGAAAAAAAGGAGGAAAAAAAAAACATTTTTTTATTGTTTATTTGATTAACATTTTTTTATTTCCCAGCAGGAGATTCCTTGATATTTCACAACCACGTGGTGAGAAAAGAGATAATTTCCGGCTCCATGTCAATTTCTAGTTCTTCTTCTTATTCATATTATTCTTTGTATTGAACATGAACCTGTGCTTCTTTATTGCAAGTAAAATTAAATAATGGCCCGCTTGCAAATTGTACTATATTATGGTTAATTTGACAAGCGGTCAGATTTAGATCTCAGCCTCGAATTTGTTTCTTGTAATTTTGTTTCTATGTAGTTCTCCAGTATTGTATTTTTCTGACATCGACCTTTATAAGTATTCCAAAGTGTGAAATAAAATTCATTTTCTTTCAACTTCTTCGTCTAACTTATTTGTGTGTGTGTGTGTGTGTGTGTGTGTGTGTGTGTGTGTACATATGAAAATCAAGCATTAAACTGGTGACTTTATAGTGCAAGCAAGAAAATAAATTTCTAGCCATTCCTTGCACATTTATTTGCCTCAAATTTTGGTTCACTCCATGTCTTAGTAATGGGAGAGAACATAAGAACTATTTTGTCGAATTCTTAAAATTGAGTAATCTTAAAATTTTGTCGTACTTTTTCATTTTATTTTCATAATCTTCTCCATCAATAACTTTAATTTATTGAATCTTAGTACTAAAACCAATAAAAACGCAAAAGCAGAATTTTAGACATTTATAATTCTCCGTAGAATGTTTCTTAAGTCCATTTGTTTCATCCTATGTATCAACCCAGTAAAAAAATAAAAATTATAACCCCTATGTCTAAGCCCTACACACACACACATATGCATTATGGATGTATGTATGCATGCATGTGAGTTCATCATTCACAAACGGTAATGTATTCTAATTTTAGTCAATTTCCCTCACATCTCTTGCATTCATTGTCTCTTGTCCGGTTGTTGACTCGACTATCGAAGTACAAACGATCTTCGAACATTTTCTCGGTCCATGACCTTTGCCTCCGGCAGCCCATTCCATCGATGGTCGTCTAAATATTTCCAGCCGTTCAAATCACTGCAATCCCTTTGCTCAAGGCTAGGTATCCTTGGAGGTTCAGGAAATTTATATATATATATATATATATATATATATATATATCATACAACGACTTTGTTACATAATTGCACCCAATCATTATTAACTTTTCTATTCAAAGGAAGAAAACTATGCATGACAATTAACATATACATCTTCAAAATTTGAAGCTTTTGGTATTAACTCGGTCGGGTAATTTTAAGATTTTATGAGTGCAATTTCACGTTTTACAATATTAAACACTCATGTTTGAAATGGTAGTATAATTGCACAAATCCCAATCTGCAATTGATTTCGTAATATTTTGATTGAATTGAAAACAACGAGAGGCGGTCATCTCACGACCCAGAATATATTGGCCATTGGGGCATATGATTTTGTCGGCAAATTAATATATTATTTTGGAAAATGATAAAAAAATAAAAATAGTTGTTCGCTCCTTTACCAGCTGTGATACATTAAAACAACATAACATGTCGTAAGCACGGGAGGAAGGGAGGGGTGTCATGGGAGGTCACTTGACCCCCTAACTGTTCGGCAATTTTTCTCATCCAATTTTATTTAATTTATTATTTTTTTTAAAAGAATCACAGTAGATCCAACATTTTCTCTGACCATCTTGTAACTTTCTCCCTTACCCCTGTTATCCAAATTGATATGATCCGGAGCATGCAAACACTTGGTCGAGCTATGGAGTCCAAATTGAAGAAGTTAGCACGTCAAGGACTGTGTTTCATGTTGGGAGCAGAAGTCGAAAAGGGTTGGAAAGCATTGGAAATGAGCAAAGGGAAAAGACAGGGCGAATTAACGCTATGCGGTCGCATAGCACAAAATGCCATGTGATTGCATAGCCACATGCAGAGATCTCCAAGGCATGGTTTAGGTCTTCTATGCGAACGCATAAAAACCTTCTATGCGGTCACGTAGAACAAATCCGGCATGAAATTATTTTTTATTTTCACGAGTTTCCTAGTTTCCATAAAACTCTAGTTTTACCATATCTTTTAACAGGAAATACGTTTTTCATTAACTGGTGTTGAAATATTGCAAAAAATTGGAGATGATTCCTGTTCATGAGATTCTGCAAGTGTGTACGCATCGTGACAAGTAAGAAAGTAGATTTTTTAAGTCAGAATATCGTTCTACAGACTACTATCTGCTATAAAATTTTACACTAATCTAGTTTCAATTTAAATTAAAATGGTAGCTAAAAATCAAATCGAATGGAGTATCTTGAAACATGATTTTTTCTTCAGAATGGAGGATCTCTCGAATGAAAATTTGTTACGTCTATTTAGAAGCCCAGATCTATTTTCCCATCTGCAAGATTTAAAGCCTGATGGAGAAGAAAAAATTGTAGGCTTTCAATTGCTCGGCCCACACTTATCCTCAAGTATGCAACGAGACTTACGTGATCTGTTGGAACGTATTCATGATTTAGCCTCCGAGTGCATCTTGTACAAAGAGTTTGAACATTACAAAAACTTTTTATAAATCATTCTCTCTTTCATGCTACATATTAGAGAGCATTTGACAATTCAAATATACAAGAGTAATGCTCCTTTCTTTTTCAAAATAGATACACTTGATATCTTTATCGATTTCCTTCTTGAAACTATTGAGAATTGCTTGATTGTCGAACATGTTCCAGTGTTCTTGTGAGTAATTGTTGTGGTTTGACCTAAATTCTAGTGTGTAATTGGAGTCTAATTTGGAGTGTTTTAAAGAGATCAAAGTTATGGACCGAAGGAAAAAGTCATCGCATTTTCGCTAGTTTGGCGCTAGCTAGACGCTTGAGTGAGTAAATCAGAAACTCAGTCGCTCGACCTTCATTGGAAGGTCGCTCGACCTTTGCTCGCTTGTCGCTCTAGAGCGCGACAGGCGTTTTATGCCCATGCCGTTTATTTCGTTTGACGTATTTTTGGACTCCCTTATCTTCTACAACTTAACCTAGGAAACACGCGTACACACACACACACACACAAATATATATATATATACACACAACATGACTTGTAACCATCACGACACATTATATCATTCTACAATCTAAAGAATTGAGAGAAAACATCTCTTGTGTGCTTAGATTTCAATTAATTATTGAAATCTTATCTTGTAAACACAAAAGCTATTGATTATAGTGGATTCTCCTCTTTAATTTTCATGTGTTCTTGTTCTTCTTTTCATCTTTATTTCATTGTTGTCATATTTTGTGATCCGAATTTTCATAACAAGTGGTATCAGAGAGCAAGGTTGATTGTCCTGCATGGCGACAATATTCCATTGCTGGATAGAAACACGAGATTTACATTATGGCAAGTGAATATGCAAGCGGTGTTAGCGCAGATGGATTTTGAGGAAGTCTTGTTTGGCTTTGATAGGATGCCCACTACCTGGACGCAGGATGAAAAGCGACGTAGGAATTGAAAAGCTCAATCTCAAATTCATCTACATCTCTGGAATCAAATTCTTCAAGATGTTCTTAAGGAGAAAAGTACAGCTGCATTGTGATTGAAGCTGGAGCAGCTTTTCATGACAAAGCCCAGCAAGCTACATTTGAAACATCGCTTGTATTCTCATCGGATGTCTGAAGGTACGTCATTGGATGATTACTTAACTATGTTCAAACACATCGTGGCTGATTTGGAGACATTGGAGGTTAAGTATGACGATGAGGATTTGACTTTGATGTTGTTATGTTCACTGCCACCATCATATGTGATTTTTGGGGATACTATTCTTTATAGTCGGGATACTCTCACCATGGAAGAGGTCTATGAGGCTTTATCATCTAAGGAGAAGATAAGACATCTCACTGGAGGATCTAAAAATCATGCTGAATGCTCNTCACCATGGAAGAGGTCTATGATGCTTTATCATCTAAGGAAAAGATAAGACATCTCACTGGAGGATCTAAAAATCATGTTGAATGCTCGATTGTGCGTTGGAAGAATCAAGATAGAAATTCAGGCAGCAATATGAAAGGTAGATCAAAGTCTAGACATGTTGAGAAGACTTGTCATTTTTGTAAGAAGGGTCACATTAGAGCTGATTGTTTTTCTTTGAAAAATAGAAACAAATCTGCTGGGACTACAGATAGAGGGAAGCAACATGTTAATACAACGGAAGCTGATGTTGTCGAGGATGAGCAAAGTAGTGGAGAGCTTCTAGTGATATCTAATTGAGATACTAAATCTAGTGAAGAATGTGTTTTTTACTCGAGTTGTACTTTTCATATGTGTCCCAACAAGGACTAGTTCTCTACATATGAAGGAGTTTCGAGAGGTGCTATGATTATGGAAAACAATGAGCCTTGTAAGATCGCTGGAGTTGATACAGTCAGAATCAAAATGTTCGATGGAATTGTTTGAACTCTTACAAATATAAGACATATTCCAAAACTGAAGCAGAATCTCATATCTTTGAGTTCACTTGACTCAAAGGGCTTAAAATACAACGGTAAAGGTGGAGTTTTGAAGGTAAGCAAATGTGCTCTTGTTGTCATGAAGGAGCACAAAAGTTCTACACAGCTGTATATTTTGCACGGTCCCACTGTGGTTGGAAATATAGTAGTTTCTACTTCCTCTTTAATAGATGATGAAGTTACAAGACTTTGGCATATGAGGCTCGGGCATATGATTGAGAATGGGATGTTGGAGCTGAGTAAAAGGGGACTTTTTGATGGGCAGAAGATGAGTAAAATTGAGTTTTGTGAGCAATGTTTCTTTAGGAAGCAGAAGAGAGTAAGATTCACTAAAGGAAGACACAACACGAAAGGAACACTTGAATATAACCATTCAGATCTTTGTGGACCAGTCAGGGTACCATCTAAAGGTGGCTATTATTATTTGTTGACAATAATTGATTATTTCTCTAGGAAAGTTTGGGTATTCTTCTTGAAGCAGAAGAGTGGTGTGTTTGGGACCTTTAAAGAGTGAAAAACATTGGTAGAGAAGCAGACTGGAAAGTATGTGAAATGTATACGCACTGATAATGGGTTGGAGTTTTGTTCAGATGAATTCAATAGCTTCTATAAGACTGTCAGCATTGTGAAAATGGGTGTGGTTACTAAGAAAGAGAGGTCGATATCTAAGAATGCTGATGTAGAACTTACTTCTAATCATATCAGACGGCACATGTCTCCTAGCTCAAGGTCTCACGGTACAAGAGATCCCAACAGGTACTTGATTATGCGCGATTATTTATTGACTGAAAGATTGAAATTAATTTAACAAATAGTCTTTCTAGGAATGGTTAGTATCCTAAATGCTGCAAAACCTTTGATCATATATTGGCTCTGCAATTTGTCAAGTTTCTCATTATCATTGGATAATAAAGTTTGTTATCTGAAAGTTCTATCTGATTGAATGAGCTTAGATCGTCTACCACAGCTACTCCGGTGGGCTTCTCGACATGTAGCATGATATGGGGGTTTTGAAGAAATTTTATGGGCAGTACTGAAGGTAACTCTTTGATTCGTATGTTGGGAAGACTACGTGGCCTTATGGGTCTGGGGTATGGTTGAAAAAGGAGTGGGTTTTGCCGAAAATTGATAGTGAAGATATTACTCGTGCATTTCAGGGGGACTCGAATTTGTTCTAGGCTGAGCGTTATGGCAAAAAATTTCTGGGCATTTAATGATTTGTGGATGTATCCACTCTCTGGGCTTAGCAAGATATGTGAATTCTTGAATAAGTAATTGCTCTTTTTTTTTTTCTTTTT
>CAIGRS010130193.1:0-18578 GCA_903798395.1 Fraxinus floribunda
ACCCCACAGTAAAAATGGTCTGGGTTCGTCCCTACATCCAGTAGTAGATAAAACTGGGGCAGGACCCCAAACATCAACAAAAAGTCAAGCAAATGGTTTCTTAGATCTAAAGGGGGAAGCAGGATGAGGTAGTGCATGTGATTTGGACTGCAAGCAAGCATTACAGAGGTGTTGAGTTATGGAAGGTGTCACTGGTAGATGAAACAGTTGTAGAATTGTGAGAATTTTATTTGCAGGGTGTCCGAGTCTATTGTGCCATATTTGGGGTGTAGTGTGTTCTCCTAAGAGTGCTTGAGGATGAGTTGTGGGGATAGTCGACACATCATAAAGCAAAACATATAGACAATTCTCAACGGTGCCCTGAAGAAGGACCCTCTTACTGTGCAAATCCTTCACACAAAAAAAAAGAAAAAAGAATTGGAGTGAAATTCAAAGTAAACAGCATTATCAAGACAGAACTGTCTAACAGAAAGAAGATTTTTAATGGAAGGAACATGAAGAATATGAGAGAGAAGAAATTTGCCATTAGAGGTACGAAGATGAGCAGCACCCGTATGTTGAATGGGCAGGGAAGTTCTATCTCCAATACGAAGATGAGTAGCACCCGTATGTTGAATGGGCAGGGAAGTTCCATCTCCAATACTGACTTGATCAGCTTCCTGATAAGATATCGAGTCCAGATTCAAATTATGCAGATCTGCCGTGAAGTGGTTCGTTGCCCCTTTGTCTGAAACTAAGGTTGATATTGTGGTGCTGTGGAAGGTATAGTGCTGAGATGGGCAGGCATATTTGAGGGTAAAGGGGTCTGATATTTGTGGTCAAAGCGATAGTCGCAGATATAAGCAGTGTGTCTAGGTTTATGACAGACTTGGCTAACAGGTCGATTATCAAGCCTGTTGGAATAATAGTTATGGAGTCCACGCCCTCTGCCCCTTTGTTGGCCACGACCCCGAGAGGAAAATCGAGAGGATTGATAGGTTTTCGAAGTAGTGAGATTGGTGGAAAGTGGGTTGTATGAGCTTGATGGTTCAACTGAGATTCATAGTTCATCACATAGCTATAGATTTGATGGGTACTCAGGGTTCAGGTCTGGTTGTGAGGGAGGTAACCAGAGGGTCATAATCGGTGCCCAAGCCAGCCAAAAGATAAACCGAAAATTCAGAGGGGGTGAGAGGTTTGCCAGCCGCACCAAGTGAAGCAGCAAGGGATTTAGCCTTGTGGAAGTAATCAGTGATGGATTCCGCACCTTTCGTGAATGTCGCCAGTTGATACTGTGTTTGCATCACATGTGCAGAGGATTGTGAAGTAAAGAGCTGCTGTAGGATATGCCAAACTTCAATGGTAGTTGTGCATTCATATACCCACGAAAGAACATTTTCGAACAGCGATGAGATAATAGCCGAAATAACAAGCTGATCATCAAGAAGCCAGCATGCGTAGTCTTGGTTTGGCTCAATGTTAATCGTCGGTGAAGGAGGAATGGTACCGTCAACATGATTATATAGTTGATTGCATTTGAGAAATGGAATGAGTTGGGCTTTCCAAAGTAGGTAGTTCTCAATATTAAGTTTGATGGTAACAAAATGGGAGGCCGAATTCAACACAATGGGGTGGATGGAAGAAAGAGATTTTTCTGAGTTTTCAAAGGAATATGAGAATGGATAGTGGATGTTTTTGGAAATGCTTTAAAGCCTATTTATTATATTTTGTATTTTCCACTCTACATATTCCTTATGATTTACAGTATATATAGACAAAATACAATTCTAACAATTTTCCATATGGTACGGATCAGGTGACAGCTATCTCTCTAGAATATTTCTCTGAACCTTCCAGATGATTTTGTTGTGCACCAGAATTCTGGTGCGCATCCTTGCTACTACTTTCTTCTGATTTAATTGCTTCGGTTTGCACCGTAGCTGTATTCTCCTTAACAGTCCTCTGGGTTGACTAATTATGTGCACTTCACCATCCATTTTGATTTAGTTGTTTTCAAGCTTTTTGCTACTAGAGATTCATAAACATGAACAAAAAACATAAGCTTACTCAAGGAACCTTATTTTTATACTTTTGATCAAATTCGATGTAAAAGTGGATTGAATCGTTGAGCAACCAGATGCCAAGACTCGAGGCAGCCTAACACGGTTTTGGTCTGGACTGGCACAGATAAAATAGGGCG
Source organism: Fraxinus floribunda (assembly GCA_903798395.1). Taxonomy (NCBI): domain Eukaryota; kingdom Viridiplantae; phylum Streptophyta; class Magnoliopsida; order Lamiales; family Oleaceae; genus Fraxinus; species Fraxinus floribunda. The sequence goes on from CAIGRS010130193.1 coordinate 2,180, forward strand.
TGCCAGGGACCGACATTAGATGCTCAGGCTGGTCGCCCATGCAGGCCTGCACCTTAGTAGAAGGAAAAAAAATAAAATAATGATTTTGCCCCTAAAGCCTGGAAATTCACAGCTGCACAACCAAAAAAATATCATCTTTTCTTTTTAAACTAATTTTCCCAGGAACACATAATTTCATTTAATCACTGTTACTGGCTGAAATAGTTTTTCAAAACAATTTCCTTTTTGCAATATACATAAAAAATAAATAACCTACAACCATTCTAAACCAATATAATTCTATCCCAATAAAGGACCAAATATAGCAAATAATTATTAAGCAGATGACCCGCGATGCACTAGAAGAATTTCAGTTTTCCCTTAGCAACAGATGCCTTTGCCTGCTGCAAGTGACACGAGGCTTTCTGAGCTCCGGTCAATTCAGAACATGAATCGCTAGCCCCAAGAGTCACAGCGAAGTAAAGATAAATAGTGCACAGAAACGCAAGGAGGGCAAGGGCAGTGAGAAGAAACCGGTGTCGCAGAAAAAGAGTTGAACAGCTTCCCAGTTCATCACTTCGTGAGTACTGTTTCTTAGGAGAAGAAGAAGAGAATGCAGTCTGTGGCTGTGACCTCCGATGAGGTGAAGTTATTGTGCTATCAAGAGCCATAGCTTGCCAGTTTCTTTCCACTGCCACACAAGAATTCCTGCAAGTGTTCTAGTTAACCGAATAAGTAGGCGAGCTTCAGTGAGCACAAATGCATAACTTCATCAAAATGCAGTATTACGTAAATTATCAAAAGAGTAACTCAACACTAAACCTATTTGATTGGTCAAGCATTATTCTGAAGTTCAAAGTTATGTGATGTGAGTGTAACTGCTAGCTCTCCTAAAAAGTTTTTGAACCATCCGAATTAATACTAAAAGCTCTACATAAAGACATTTTAGAAACGGTATTACAATAAAAAAGATATAGAGACCATTACAAATAACGGCTATTGTTACAGGCTGAATTTCAAATAACTAAATTAAAAACCATAGCGAATCTTATTGGGCAACTATTCAACTCAATTCTCATTCAGTCATTCTACTTAGGGCCCGTTTGGCATAATTTTTGAAACCTAAAACCTGATTTTGATCCCGTTTGGTTAATTTTTTTTTTTTTGATAACCGTGGATGTCCGGGTCAGCTTGCTCGCACCTCGACTAATCCCACGGGGCCCTCAAGTTTACAGCCGTTTCTCACCTCAGTGGCTCTGAGAGACTCGAACTGGTGACCATTGGGGAGTAAATCCAAGCCCTGACCGATTCTTCTAGTTAAAAAAGTTTTTAGAGAAAGCTGGTCTAATATACCAGCTTCCTCTAAAAGCACTTCCAGAATATGAAGCTCTTTTAAAAATTAGTTTTCAAACAAAAATTAAGGTAACTTTCTCAAGAAGCAAATGCAAAAGTCATGTCAAACGACCCCTTAATGCAGTTACTAAAGTAGACGAGTCCAAATATCACATTTGACAAGATATTACAACACAATAATGTAGTGTTGTCTGCTAGAAACGACAACATGCTGAATTTGATAAATTGATCAATCGAATGAAAAATAATAAACATGAGTTATATGAGAAACTATCAAGACTGAAAATCAAGTGGTTTATACAACAAGAAACTAAGCATTATTATCAAATCTCAACAAATACATTTGAAGTCGGCTACATGAATCCTTCTTTGCCATTCCCTTCTGTTAGTTCCTATATCTACTAGGAGATCTAAATGTTTTTCTACGTTTGGTTTGATTCATTCAATAATAGAAATATGTACAAGGAGGTCATTTGTTTACAAGGAGTAGGTGAGGTTAACGACAAAACGTAGAAATGAATTACAAGTTATCATTAGTTGATTGCGATTACCTAAATTAGACTCTAAAGCATAACCGAAAGCTCTCAGAACAAAAAGAAGCAATCCTCACTCCTCATAAATCATTAAAATCGGAAACAATTTCCTACTCTAGTAGCACAAACTTCACTCAACACAACCGACATTGATAGATGGTAAGATGAGGAATGAAATTAGAGAATTCTTAGCTAGCTCAAAATTCAACATAAGATAGAGGCGGATTGACAAGATAAAAAGCATCAAAAGGACCAAGATCAAAATCTAAAAATAGTTATTTATGCAGTGCAAGTTGTTCTATAAGTATTAGATGACCACATCCATGTATCCTCAAGAATAGTCTTCAAAATAACGATCTCTTTTTGGTAATCTTCCAAAGATAATATACAATCATACTACACTAGATACAAGGGAAAGGATTCATACCAACTTGGGGCTAGCTAGAATGCCAAATAGACTTGGAAAAATCCCCGATTCACCTCTTATATATTCTTAAGGGTGTGTTCAGTAGAGATTAAAATCAGATTAAAATTGAAAAAATAGCCATGATTTTTATTAGACGAGTGGGACCCAAAACTCAATAATAACGGCTAGTTTTTCAATTTTAATCTCTATCAAACACCCTCTTAATCATTATCATCAAAATCTAAAAATTCAAGCTTTGATTGATATTACCGATGGATTTGGAGAGAATAAGCCCCAATATTTTCAATTTTAATTGAATTTTAAGCTGTACCAAACAAGCTCCAAATAAATAGCAGTTAGCATAGTTTTTCCTCCAGAAATTCACACTTGATCTCTATAAGTATTAAAGTAATGTGTAGTCCAGCAAACACTTGTTGTTCATGACCTTCTTTGAGTAAAAATAAACACAATCCTGACGCTTATTTGGAGTAGATAAATATTCCCACTAACAGCAAGCAAGCAACTTTTATGAGTTAATCTTCTTTAATAAATTATTGTGTTATATCGTCGACGTTGGCCCCATAAACATGAAACCCGAATTTACGCCTGGCTAAGTTTCCACACACTAGCTTACACTTAAATCTTGTAGGATATCAACATGCGACTTGTAGAGGAACAATAGCAATCAGCGGGTCCTTACAAGTTCTAAGTCCAAAGAAAGGTGATTACACTTTTAAGGACTTCGTCTAAGCAATGCTTGGTTGAGAATAATCTGATGGTCAATAGCCCTAAAATTACATCAATCTTGTTACTATTCTTCTTTCATACTTTTTTCTTCGGAGAACTATATTTCAATATTTATTGTCTTTATAATATGGATGGATTTACCAGGTTCAAATAATCCATAGAAAAATAACTTTAAGAAGCATTAAACCCACATGCCTTTTGCATATAATATAAGAAAATGTGTGCACAACTCTATATCAATCCAAAAGCCTTAATTAAATAACAATGTGCAACCCAAAATTCTCCGGAAAAAGCATCAGTCTGGTATGTTTGTGAAACAATATTTAACCAGATCAAGAAATTAGGGCAAAATTCACCTATAGGAACTGATTAATCAAATACATCATTATTCATAATTTTTTGTAAAATTAAATTGTTCTAAACTCCATTTTACATCCATCCATTCAGAATCAATATATAAAAGAATACCCACAAAGAATTTCAACAAGATTCAATTAACCTCCCAATTAAACAAAATTGCAGCCGGATATCAAATCATCACGATTACACACCAGATCTACGAGAACCCATAACTACAAATCACTTATACAAAATATATGTACACCCATAGATGCAAACAGATATATAACATCATAAATGTCAAAAAAGAACAGAATGGAACTTACGAATCAAGAAAAAATGACAGAGAAAGGAATCTTCAAACGCACGACTCGAGCGGGGTAAGAGTGGATGGCCTTCAAGTAATATAGGTTTCCCTTTAATCAGAAATCTTCGAGAGAAAAAAGGGAAATTAGATATGAGTTTTCCTTGACTATGATTAATTTATGCTTCTTTTGGGTTGTGTCTGGGCTGGATACACGGATAAAAGGAGATGCCATCGTGAACTGGCCACGCACTTTCCAAATTTCCTCAGGACAGAAAATGGTAAAAATTAAAGCGAAAAGCCACTAAATTGAGACATTGACCCTCGGAGAATTGTCGGGTCAAACTAACAGCTCGTTCGATAGAAATTAAAATTGAAAAATTAATCGTTATTGTTAATTTTTATTAGATTAGTGAAATCCAATAACGATTATATTTTCAATTTTAATTGAATTTTAATCCATACCGAACGGACCTAAGCCCCGTTTGATATATTTGGATAAATAGTGATTTTTAAAAAATATATAATTAAAAAGTAAAAAAATGAATTTACATGTAAAATATTTTATTGCGTGACTTAATGATTAAAAATGAGTATGAAAAAAAATTAAATAACAATTGTCAAAGGGGGTAAAGATAATTGGCGAATTGCTCCTAAAGTTCACATATTTTATCAAATATTCTCTAACTTTTTATTTTGGAGCAAAACTCTCCTAAATCATTCAAACTTTGCACAATACAAGTTTTTAATCAATTTTCTCCATATAAGCCTTATAAAATGACAAGTTTACCCTCCCTAATTAAATAAATAAAAAGGGTAAAAAAGTATTGTTGTAAATTATATGTTTATTAGTAAATAACCATTATATATTTGCATCCAAGTTATTATGACTATCGTATCATTTGCAATCCCAATTCTAGTCAATAGATATAGGGATTTGGTTCTCAATGAAATATACATAAGTTTATTGACTTCTTTGTTTTCTTCTCTTTTCTCTCTAATTCATAATACGTTATCAGTATGAAATTCTAGTTAATTGAGTTAGTAGGTGAAGTCGGTGGTTATAGATGATGTGCTGGTGGTGTGATAAAGATGGAAGTTGTGTTGGTGGTTGTGTGATGGACTTGAAGTGCAGGTGAAGTCGGTGATTCTAGATGAGTTGCAAGTGGTGGTGGGTTGTAGATTTGAGGTAGCAACAACGACTTGAGTGGCATCGATTGTGATAGAGTGGGGTGAGATGAAGAATGAGTGGACATGTAATATGTTTAATTGTGACAAGTTAATTGGATAATTTGTGACTAATAATAATTTGTAATCTATTAAATATGTAATTTGTGACTAAAATATGTGATTGTGATCCACAAATTCTATCTTTGTGAGTGTAACCTTGTATAGCATGTGACTCGTATGTGATCGTTACAATAAATTATGTGTGTATTGTAATTGTGACATGTTTAAATTTAATTAATGATGTGTTTGAGCTACATTATATTGAAAGAATATATTTTGGAATAGTAGATTGATGGAGAATGTGTGATTGAAAAAGAAGGAAAAATTATTGATGTGATGAAAAATATTATTTTATTGAAGAATGTGTGGTTGAAAATGAATAGAAGAATGAAAATGAAAATTTTAATATGTACCAAGCAGGGGCTAAATTATGAATCACAATATTTTACGAGCAGTCACAAAATGTGATCATTTGATTTTTGAAAAAGCTTCACTAATTTTAAATTTTTGAAAATGTATTTTGAAATTTATGTGGTTATGTATGTTTACCATATTTAAATGGGTTGATATCGGGTCGAAAAGTTCAACTATAACTCTAGGCGCTAGGTCTATCTTGCTGAATCACATAATGGTCCGAACTTATTGAAAACGAAACTTTGAGGGGGTACAAACACCATTATCTAATAGATGAGGGGACATATTGCAATTTAGAAAATCTTCCTACAAAAGTATAATTTGATCCCCTAGTCGGCTAGTCCAAGTCGTCAAGCAATTCTACGCGGTTTGAACATATCTTTCCTCAAATTCATATTAAAGGTATACTTACAATCCGTGTATGTATAGATGCCAACAAATTCTTTAATAAATACAATTCATTATATAGATTATATATTTTAATTGAATTTATCGGTGTATCTACAATCTATGGCTTTGAGCTTTTCAAATCAGGGTTTATCTTTGATATTTAAACCGATTTTTTGAATTATTCGATCCCAGGGTTTTGGATTTTATTGCGAGACCAATTTGATCGTTGATTGTATAGAAGATGTGGGCAGCTTCCTGTCTAGCGTCGTGCTGTGCGGCTTGCGCGTGCGACGCATGCCGCACGGTGGTTTCAGGGATCAGCCGACGGTCGGCTAGGATTGCGTACTGTGGTCTTTTTGCACTTTCCCTGATTGTCTCCTGGATTCTTAGAGAGGTTGCAGCACCCCTCATGGAGAAGATTCCTTGTAAGTTTTCTTTTCTTTCCATTGTTCCTTTAATTTACTTGCCTCTTGCCTAATAATGATGTCTTGACAGAATTGTAGAACTTTATGCCACTGTTCTGGAGTTTTATTATGATAACAGAAATTTAATTAAATTTAATTTTTTTTTTTTTTTGGTTTATTGGTTGTGGCCTTGAGAATAAAAATGATTCCCGGAGAGAATAATGGTGTTTTTTAATCATAACTGGAATTTTGTCTTAATGTGGTAGGATATTAGTAGTAAAAAATCATTTGAAATTCATTTGGTGCTAATAAGATCTTTTACCTTGTTTGGGTAAGCTTTTCTTACGTGGTTGAGTTTTGATTACGGAAAATTTAGTAGTTCTGTCGTGAATTGAAAGACAACTGGCTGTTTACTAAATCAAAACCTTTCTTTAAGCTCTCAGTTTAAAAAGGTAAAGAAAAGGGAAAGATTCTGCATAATCAATTATTTTTAGATAATTTAGTCACGATAGATGTATGTGAATTTGATAACTTTCTGTATGCAGGGATCAATCATTTTCACAAAACACCAGATAGAGAGTGGTTTGAAACAGATGCTGTGCTACGAGTTAGCTTGGGAAACTTTCTATTTTTCACGATCTTAGCTATTTTTATGATTGGTGTGAAGAACCAGAAGGATCCTCGGGATAATATGCACCATGGAGGGTGGATGATGAAAGTTATTTGTTGGTGCATTTTGGTAATACTGATGTTCTTTCTTCCTAATGAAATCGTCAGCTTCTACGGTAAGCTATAATATTCTGAGATTTACACAGTAAATTATGTCTTTCTTTTGTTTATTGTGTTCCATGTATCGTTTTTGTTCACAATTTGGAAAATCATAAAATATGGACCAACTCTTTTAAGTGTTATACATATTGAACATTAATATAGATTGAGACAACTGCTAAATGCTAATCAACCATGATTTCATGGGGCTGAGATGTCGATGACTTAGCAGCCTAACAAATATAATATTATTTTTATCTTTTATGGATTGAGCTTTATTCAGAACTGAAACCATGGAAATTTTCCAGCAAATTGTTTTTATTTGTTTGAAATTGAGGAAAGAATTGTTTGTAAGAGGGATCTATATTTTAACTGTTGGTTTTATCGGCTTTTGCATAGTTATATTCTTTATTAGCTGTGTTTGGTTGGAGAAAAAATGAGAGGGAAGGGGGGAAATAAAAGAACTTTTTTGCTTTAAGGATAAGATGAGAGAGCAGATGTAAAAGTACATTTCTATTCGAGATTTTGAAGGGTTGGATGTCAAAGTTGAAAAGACTGAGTCAACATCAATTTGAATTAGAGTACTCAGATAATGTGTAAACTGGTAAAAAAATAAATAATTTATTTCTTTTCACAGTATTTTTTTTATTAATCTCTACTTCCCCTTACATTTCTAGTGTACCATTTAGTAACCAGTGGTATCACAACCAATGGTTAAAGAATATAAGCTTCTCTTTCAGAAATTGGTTAATCTTTCCCATTCCTTTCCTTGAGTTATACGCTCCAAGTTTTCGCTGAGCGCAGATTTTTAGGCTATGACTTAGCATGTTCGGGAAGTGATTATAATTCAATCACTTTTGGTTTAAATACTTTTTATTCACACATTTCATAGGATGCACTTATTATTCACGCATTTCAGACTCACTACCTATAATTACTTAAAATTTAATTTAATCACTCACCAAACATGCACTTAAATACTTCTTAAGGAAAGAGAAGTTAAAAAAAACTTCAAATTAAGGTTATGTACTTTTTCTAATAGCAACTTATGAATGTTTTGTTCCAAGAAGTGGATGGAAAGGGAGCAAAAGTAGCAAAAGTGTTACTATAGCTTTAGAGGACCTGAGGAAGTACATATTCCTTGTGGTGCAAAGAATAAAAGAAAACCTTTATCCACACCCTCACACTCACACTCACACTCACTCGCACTCACACTCACACTCGCACTTGCACTCACAGGCCAAAGAGAAAAACTGCCACCCGATTCAATCATAAAATTTGATTCTGCATGGGAGAATATAAACAGTGTGGATTACAGGGGACAAAACATTTTCTGATTTTACCCTCTCCAATCTCACTAAGCAAGCTTTTCCCAAAACTTCATTGTTTTTTCTCTCTAAGGTAATGAGTGGAATGTATTTGTATGTAACTTTGACTATAGATAAATGTGGAATTTCAAGAATATTTTCTTCTTATTTTTCAGTAGCCTATCTGCGCACCACGTAAAAGCTTATCATGCTATGAGGTTCATCCTATATTTATTTCTGCTTTCAATCATAATATGATTTTCATTTTTGGTTTGTAAATGCAGAGGCATCATCAAAGTTTGGTTCTGGACTTTTCCTTCTTGTTCAAGTTGTGCTTTTGCTTGATTTTGTTCATGGGTGGAATGACAAATGGGTTGGTTATGATGAGCAGTTTTGGTGAGTTATTATTATTATTTTATGCTGAGCTTTTTTATTACTTCCGGATTACACTTTGTAGATAAAAAGAGATATTTTCTGCATTAGAAATTAATCTCTCTCTGCAGGTACATGGCTTTGCTTGTTGTTTCACTTGTATGCTATGTGGCAACCTTTTCATTCTCGGGACTTCTCTTCTATCTGTTTGTATCATCTGGACAGGATTGTGGGCTTAATACGTTCTTCATAGTGATGACCTTGATATCAGTGGTTTTGTTTGCTATTGTCACGCTGCACCCATCAGTGAGTTTCTTATCGTCCACTATCTGTTAATAAATTACTAGATATCTTCTCTGTTTGTCTTTGTTAAACTTACCATGGTCTATTGTTTATAATGCTGTTCTTACCTAAAATGTATAATGACCCGGTGATGTATGTGAATGACTATTGTAGCTTAAATTTTTTGTCATGCATACTTAAACGATGAATGCCTGATTCTTACGTAGTTTATTCTGTTTTCTTGTTTGTTGTACACACTCACACTACTTATTATATAAGTGGAGACAGAGTCTTATTTTTGTCGTGTGCATGCTTGTATGTGCACTATTGTCCTTACATGATGTGTTTCTGTATGGCTGCACTAGATTCTCTGGTTCATGCAATATATGAACATTGTTACAAGTTGCAATGAGGTAAGAATCTTTGTGGTGGAAAATGAATTTAGTTGTTAATTTATTAGAACATTTTGTCCTCCTGTGGCCAAAGGACATCATTTACTTCATTACAGAAGGCAAACTCTCTTTTGATTTGAAGAAGTGTAGTTGTACATCGATAGTTTTCTGACTGCTGCCTTTTAACTATCACTGTGAGTAAAATGGTGATAAAGGCGAAGCCAATAGTTAATTAATTTTGCCTCGACATTAGATTTGTTTCATCTATATATTTCTAAGGGATCATGAACTTTGCATCTTGTTCTCTATTTGGGTCTTGAGGAACTTGTATCCGAAGATGAAAATATTTTGAAATATGCTTTTCTTCACAGTTTTTTAGAACTTCTCAATTTTGCAATATATCTGAATATATTACTTTCTATTTATTTTGGTTGATACCTTTGGCTTGCATCTCATTGGTGTGCTATTAATCCATTAGTTTTGTGTTTGGCTATAGTTTTGTACTAGTTATCTTATTTATTGTGATCTTCATTGTATTGATCTGATCAAATTAATGATGCATGAAGCTTTTACAGACATTCATTGTTCTGTTTTGTGTAACAAGTGGTATGCTTATAGTGTTATTCATAATTTATGTTGTCATGATGCAGGTTGGTGGAAGCATTCTGCCAGCTTCAGTTATATCTTTGTATTGCATGTACCTTTGCTATAGTGGGCTCGCCAGTGAACCTAGGGATTACGAATGCAATGGTCTTCACAAGCATTCGAAAGCAGTTTCCACAGGCACTCTTACAATTGGGCTCCTTACAACTGTGCTTTCTGTTGTCTACTCTGCTGTTCGTGCTGGATCTTCTACAACTCTACTTTCCCCTCCAAGTTCACCCCGAGCAGGTTTTGAATTTTTCACACGACATAAATTTGCTTGCTTTTGATTTAACTTCCATGGAGCAATGTGCTTGAATCATATCCCTGATAGATGCTTCTTGTTCTTAAATGAAGAAATTTCTTTCTTACTCGACATTAAAGAATTCGAGTTTTAACTTAGTTTGGTTTATGTTTTACAACAATAGTAATTTCCTCCTCCTGTTTTTGTTTATGGTGTTGGGGCTGGGGCAAGGTTTCTTGTACGGGTGTGCAAATGTGATGCTTCAGTTTCTAATTTCTTTTGTACATGATCATCATTTTTCACTACATTGTTTCTGACTTGAAAGGGTTTTTTTTTTCTTTTTTATTTTTTATTTTTTGCTCAAGGAGCTGGGAAGCCTTTGCTACCACTGGACAAGGCAGCAGCTGAGGAGGAGCGTGATGAGAAAGAAAAGTCGAAACCAGTTACATATTCATATTCCTTCTTCCACTTGATCTTCTCGTTAGCTAGTATGTATTCTGCAATGCTCCTTACTGGGTGGTCAACTTCAGTGGGAGAGAGCGGGAAGTTAGTGGATGTCGGTTGGCCATCTGTTTGGGTTCGAATAGTAACTGGGTGGGCAACTGCTGCTTTGTTTCTCTGGTCTCTGGTTGCACCAATTATCTTCCCCGACAGGGAGTTCTAATCATACCAATTGATATATAAAATCAAATTTCTGGGTAGCATTTCGTGTGCGCCTGTTCTGAACTGGGATTCAACGTATTCTGATGTATAAATTGGTCGTACTTCTCCATTTCTCATGAGTGCAAATAAATTATATATAAATGCGTGCTTATTGTATCCAGTTTCTAAATAAATACAAGCTGGTTTGTTTCAAGTTTAGTTTTTTATAAAAGCTTTAGTTTTGCCCTTCTGCTGCTGTTGGCTGAAACAGAATAACGGGACTTGATTGAGCATTTGAAATATGAGAAATAATAGATTGGAAGATTGACTCAGTACTGTCAAGTCAACTCAATAATTTCTAATCTTTATATTTGCTGTCCTGGGAGCCTTCGTTCTGCCAAGAAATTGTGGTCTCGAGTCCTAATTTTCGCTCCAAAAATATATCGCATTACTTTGAAACTTTGAACCTTTTTTTTTTTTTTTATAGGCATAAGAGTTGGCGAAAGTACCAGACTTAATCGAACTGAACTAGATTTTGTGTTGAGACATGTTTTAGCATGAAGACGTAATGATTTGCTCATTTTAGTATGAAGTTTCTGTTCTAATTGTGGGTTCTTACTGAAAATTGAGTTCCATAATTAGTGATGGTTCAATGGTTTTCGAGATGAAACCATATTGTGCTCGCCCCCCAATTTTCGACAGACCAATAAATTCATCAACGAAATTCATCCAATCTTTGAATGACCGGCATTATCTATTGCCATTTTGCATTCTACATCATCATATAGATTGTCACGTTCGATTATTTTCCATCACAGTTGATGGGTTATCAAAACTCAAAATAAACATTTCTTCATTCAAAACCTTGCCTTAAACAGGACATTAATTCACAAAGCACCAAAGAGCAATGTTCCTCCGTACAAATTACAACAAAGCAGGGAGAGATCAATAAACTAATCTTTCAAGTTCTTACCTTCATCATTTTTTCTCAATTTTTTTCTTTTCTTTTTGGTTTTGATTAACAGTCGAACAAAAGTTGATCATCCTCGAGAGGGATCAATGTGATCCGCAATTGAAGCAAAACAGCTTTTATGAACCCCCAAGTTAATCTGTGCGAAACAAATAATATAAATTTAAGGTTTTCCATTTACTCAATCCTCAAAATCTCCAGCATTCTCCAATAGGTAGTTCACCGCCAATTCTTCATTGCGGTCACAAGCTAAAAAAGCCTCGATAACAAGTGCTCTATCAAAACCCATAGCTTCCATCTGTATATATTAAAGAAACAATTAGAATAGGTCACGAAAAAGTTGAGGGAGAAAGGGCAATAATAAAGGGCGAGGAGTTTTAGCATACTCGCTCGATGGCTTCCTGCTCTACTGGTGTGACGCTAACAGCATGGGGCAGGTCCTGCTCAGGCTCGTCTAACATATCCCTAAAATAAAAGGCGGAACATAAGATCAAAACACATGATCTGGCCAGACGATGTCCAAAAGAAACACACATCTAGGAGATTCCACCACACAACTAGTTGCACGCTTAATACTAGAAATTGGATACTCGAATGCGAATAGAATAGACATGCCAGTAAGAACAGTTAACTACCTCAAAACACCAAGTCAATATTCTAGTTGACAATGTTTAAGAAAGCGTAATCGGGTATTGAGGCGTTTTTCCTTCATGAGTCGAGGCATTTGGAGGCATAAGCCTCGTAGTAAACCAAAAAAGTGTCAAAAATTATTAAAATGCAAAATAAGCTCATAATGCATCATAAACGATCTTCAAAATTCATAATAGAACAAATTAAAGTCAGCAAACAAAAGAAAATCTATAACGAAACTATTATTGTAGTTGGTGGGAGCAATGGACTATTTCCAAAGTGGCTCCATGAGAGAATTTTTTACTGTTAGTGGACATAGGATTATTCTCAAAATGGATCAATAACAATTATTATGTTTCGTGAGCCACAAGTCTTAAGGTAGTGCTGTGAGACGTGTGCGTCACACCTGATGTTTTTTTTTGCACGCCACACTTTTGAGGCATGTTTCAACTGGGGTTTAAAATTATCATTCTAGAGCAAGCCGTTCGAAGCCAATGGCAAAGAAGGATATCCAGAAAGAATCAGAGACAAACATGGTGATAATTTGCAGAAATGATAGTAAAAAGCATGTTTCAAGAGATTACCAGCAATTCAGGTTTGTATTGTACCATATTAGATTTTATGCAAGTATATAAGCACTTACTCTTCAGAACCATCGACAGGTTCATTAATCAACTGAAGGAACTCTTGATGGTGGTCTTGTATTAGTCTCAAAAGTTGAGGATTTTGCTTTCCAAGCTCCTGAAGCATGGGCTGCAGAAGAAGAACCAGATTATAGCTTTAAAATAAATATTAATGAAATGTAACCACAGCAGAATGATGTTGAATGACCTGTAAAATTTGTGGATTTGCTTGAACCATTGATCGCAGCGCCTGGAACTGGAGTCCAATAAGAAAGTTGATTAGAATTCCATGATTACAAGGACCTCATATATATTCATTAAGATTATAGTTGAACACCCAAAAGAATATAAAAACAAGATCAAATTGAATTGAAACTAAAGAAAGAACCAATATCTAAGGCCATGATTTAGTTTATCAAAATAATATATATAAAACGCAATCAGAATCCCACCTGTTGGTTGTTCCTGAGGAAATCTAGGGATCCAAGACCAGTAGCACCATCACCAGAAGGGGCCTCCTGGAAAGTTTTAGGCACAGATAACATGAAACACGGAAAAAGATGAACTAAATGTTAGAGAAGCAACCGTAAGTCCGTAACATGATGACAAACCTGAGGAAACAAATTCAATGGAGATGAATTCGGCCCCACTGAAACAGGTGCAGCAGGGGCTGCACCTGTTGCAGCAACAGAATCCACCGCAGACTGAGGCACAGGCAATGCAACTTCTGCACTTTCAGGGATTCCCTGGTTAAAGAAAAAATATAAGATCCCGTGGGTAACTTTCAAGACAGTGTAGAATAGGAAAGGGAATTGGAGCATACAGAATACAAATAATCCACTGCTCTCTCAGGATTGTTATATGCAGCTCGAAGTGCACGTTCAACTGTCTGTTTGTCCCAACTACCACCACCCATATCCATTATTTGTTGAATAGTATGCTCAAGATTATTATTGGCAACTAAGTTGGTAGCAGCCTCAGAATAAGTATCAGACGGGTCACTGCCACAATAAATAATGATTTTTATCAAATGCCTAGAGAAAACTTAACACAGCACTTTGATTTATAAGAACATGGACCAATTATCTGAATACAAATATTTTATAAACATACACAGCAATAGCAGCATCGGAAGCAGATGCAACACTCTTAGGGGCCCTATAAAACAGTATTTGCATAATTTAGTATGACAAAAAAACTTAAGCAACGGAAATACTATTATTACTCTTAGATAACAACTTACAAGGCTGGTGGTGGTGGAGCTTCAGGTGCAGATATAGGATTAGAAGTTGGCACAAAAGTAGGTGCAGGCTGCTCAAAAAGATTATGTATGAAATATCAACTCATTATATGAATAAAAAAATTAGAAGAATAGACCTCGAAGACAGGAAATGGTGCATTACTAAAACAATACCTGGGACGATGTCGAACCAGCAGAACCCAAATTTTTGCCCTGCACATGTAACCAAGAAACAAAAGAAAGAAAATAGTTAAGACACTACAATAGAACTCCCAGGTTCCACATTCCAAAATGTCCATGAGAAAATAATATCAGGTAAAAAAAATGGCATCCATTCACGAGTATTTCGGTATCAAATATCAAAGTATAACGCAAAACTTTAAGCTATCAAAATGCAAAGTGCAATGCATTCTCAGATTCAAAGAGGACCAAGCTCTTACTTTGCTTAGCATGACCACTAGAAACCCATCTTCAGAGACTTTGTTTTCGGCCAATGTACTTTCATCCTTTAGTACTTTCCCATTATGGATCAACAATTGCTGACCACATGGATAATTGTCTTTGCCTTGCACATCCTCAATATTTTTCTTAACCGCCATAATCTAGTATAAAATTCCAAATCAATCAACACTTGGAAGTGAAAAAAACGAGTTTTTAGTAATCCAGAAAGCCATGTGCAATTTTACAAAATTATAGTACATTTACAAATGCATAACCAAATCGTTATCCACAGAAATATGAAATTTAGCATAAATAGTTACATTTCCAAATCCTACGAATAATAAAATTTAGATTCATATTATACAGCTATATCGTTCAGATTTCTTTAGATTCAATATATCGTTCAGATTTCTTTAGATTCAATATAATTCATGAGGTTAAATCATTTTACATCAAAACAATGTTATACATGGCTAACTTAATTTGGCTTGCTTGCTTGCATGATAACCCATTATAAGATTGTGCTGCTTCCTTGATGGGAGGCAGAAGTTGTGGAAATTAAAAAGATAGGGTCCATAATCTAGCCAATAAATAAGGGCCCCTGATGCTTTATTTTCCATCAACAAAAAAGGCATTAAGCAAACGTCAACCAAAACTCATTATCTCTGAGAAGTGAGAACTATCAGGCCTTTTCAAACAGCAGGGAAACTTCGCCCAAGCCCTTTCTTAATTGCTCCTGGTTAGCCCAACATGGAAAGCCTATATAATGCCAGTGTTAACAGCCGGGTTCTTTAGAGCCCCACCCACTTATTTAATGTGGATTATCCACTAATGTTCCATTCAAGCAATTCATCTAATTGATTTTTAACCTTTATTTTTGTGTTGACCGCTAAAACATTAGAGATTTATGAATGAAGCTTGAAATATACATGCAATTATTTCTTAACTAGTTATACATCTAAGACACTAATGCCAGTGTTAACGGCCAGGTCTTTAGAGCCCCACCACTTATTTAATGTGGATTATCCACTAATGTTCCATTCAAGCCAGTTCATCTAATTGATTTTTAACCTTTGTTTTTGTGTTGACCGCTAAAACATTAGAGAAATGTGCATGAAGCTTGAAATATACATGCAATTATTTCTTAATTAGTTATACATCTAAGATACTAATCAATGACATATGCTACATGTTTTGCATCGTAAAGATAATCATGGTTAATAGATGCAAAACGAATCATTAAATGATATTATTAGCATATTACAAATAGTTTGTGCTGTCATCTAATAATAGTGGTTAGTATATTACATTTAAGTATCCACAACATCTCAAGTGAGACAGTCATATATCAATGATATCAAACCAGCATTACGAGGAAATTGCTGCCTTTATGACTTGATTAAGATAATGGACTTAGTATTAAGGATGAGATTTTCCTAGGCCCTCAGGTTCGGAGAATTTACTAGTCTTATGAATAAAGCTGAGTAATTCATACACGACCTCTTCCTACAAGAACTAAATCAACATTGGTGGATTTAGACAAAGTTCACTTCATAGAACTAAAGCATGTGTTTTTTCAGTCTATCTTCAAATCCCCGATAAATGATACATTCAGTGTAGCTAGTGGTGGCAAAAAAGCTCGGCGGCTCGCACAGCTCGGGCTCGGCCCGTAAAAAGCCCGAGCCGGGCCCGGCTCGGGCTCGGGCCAAGCCCCATTTTGGGGCGTCGGCTCGAGCCCGGGCCGGCC
>CAIGRS010130211.1:0-11680 GCA_903798395.1 Fraxinus floribunda
AAAAAAAAAAAAGGAAAGGAAAAACGCTCACAAGGAATTCAAATTTCATCATTTAACCCGTAATTATCCTAGTTAGGATTAAACCATCACGCACCTTGATTTTTCCCAAAACACGAAGTACACCATTTAAGTTGAAATATTAGCCATTAGATACATCCGTACAGAAAAACATAATCTTCGTTTTGCCTTTGAGAAATGGCATAACAGAGGAAAAACTATATTTATCTGCACCAAAATATATGAGATAATACCGCTTTTCGGGTCTGCCAAGTCAGTGCCTTTCGACCTTCAAATCTGATATGCCAATGCCATACGTTAAAGGGCACAAAACTACCCAGAAGAAAGCGCGAGGGCTTCAAATATGATTCAGTTAGTTTCAGCTTGTTAATATTTCACTGAAGTATAGGAATGAAGTTCACCATGATTTAAAAGACGAAAACTTTCATGCTCTTTGTTCATAGGTACTTTCATGAACTGGGATCCCGGGTCCGTATATCAAACAACATCGATCATTAAAAGAACCAACAAGACGGGATACCACTTCCTTGAAGAACATATTCGCCATCTGTCAGCCAAAAACCATTGAATTCTTAAAACAGCTTAGCAGTGCCACTAGAAAGGCTAAAATGATAAACAATTAGGGTGCGTTTGGTTTGTTATTCTTAAACTGTTTTCAGTTTTCAATTTTGGAAAACACCCAAAACGTATTTGGTATGATATTTTCGAAAATGCATTTTTGACGTTTTGAGTCAAAACGCTCAAAATACAAAATTAAAATAAATCCAAATTAAAACGCTACAATCGTTTTTCCCTTCTCTCTCTCTTAACCCCAGTGCTTCATCATCCATTTCTTCCTTCCCTCGCTATCTTCAGATTGATTCCGGCAACAACTCCCTGATCCTCTGTGTGTGTGTGTGTGCAAGAATCTCTCTCTTTCTACTCTAGTTGATAGTAAATTTCAGGTAAATATCTTTCCTCATTAGGTTCTAAAATGTCAAAAAAGAGTTTGAAATGCATTATCACCTGAATATTTATTTCAGTGCTATTGAAGTCAATTTCTATTAATTTTTTACCATATTCCGACCAACTGACATGGCACCATACAAGGCATTGTATAGGAGAAAGGGTAAATCACTAGTTCATTGGGACGAAATTAGTGAGCGAAAGATTTTGGGACCAGAGATTATTGAATAGATGGTGCATGCAATTGAGAAAATTTGCGTCAGCATGGAAATTGCCCAGAATAGACAAAAGCGTTGCGCAGATAGAAAGAGAAAGGGCCTAGAATTTTTAGTTGGTGATAAAGTATTCCTCAAAGTGACACCAATGAAAGAAGTGCTATGTTTTGGCAAGAAGGGTAAGTTGCGACCAAGGTTTATTGGTTTGTTTGAGATCTTGCAACATATCGGGAACATCGCATATCAGTTAACGTTACCTCCAGAACTTTCAGCTCTACATGACGTCTTCCATGTGTCAATGCTTAGAAAGTACGCCCCTGATCCGAGTCATGTAGTCAACCATCAATCTATTTAATTACAGCGAGGTTTGAGCTATGAAGAAGTACCAATAAGAATTGTTAATCAGAAATTTCAAGCCCTTCGGAACAAAGTGATCCCGCTAGTGAAGAGGCCACGTGGGAGCGAGAGGTGGAAATGTGGGCCAAGTATCCACAACTTTTTGGTGAATTTCAAGGTAAATTTTGAGGACGAAATTTAATTTTAGGAAGGTAAATTATAACACCCGCACCCGAATTTTTGGTCTAATTATGAGAATTGAAAATTTAGGGGTTCATTTGAGGGTTAATCCACTTTCTAGGACCTTATAACAAATTTAATATAAATGCCAATTCCCACAAATTTTGCTCTTTTAAAAAAGGGTTGATTGCTTGGTCAAAACCATATATAGAAATCCTTGATATATGTTTTTTGTCATATTTATGATTGACCAAACATACAGTGATGTGTAGTGTGAATGCATGTGTATATAGAATGTAGTATTCACATGATGAATGGGGGAGAGATTCTTGCTTATTTCACAAATTTCAAGGGACAATTCAATACTAGAATTAATAGTCTTTCCACCGTCATGGATTTTTCCTTAATGATGCATGCCTAGTCTTGTCCTATTTAAGCCCCTCATTCACATTTACATGCTTATTTCACACTATTATTTTTTCATCCCAAATAATATACACAAATTGTAAGAAGGATTAAGCAATTTTATTCGATTTCTATTACTCTTTCTTTTAAACTTCACAGTAAGTATGCTACCTATATTTGAATTATTATTATGTTTCAAGAAAATTATTATGGTCCCATATGATACCAATATGATTATGATTATGTTAAGGGGGCCGAAGTTTAGTAGCACTACACATAAGAATTCTTACCACCTATGTTCGGTAAAATTCTTGTGTCTCCATTATGTTGCTTATGATTATTATACTATTTTAAGTTATACACGAAAATAATTCATGGCATGCTTATGAGGATTTATAAATCTCGCTCTATGATATTTTCCCCTTTTAGGAAATTGATGGTTCGAGGCAGTCAACGTGGAGATGGCAACGGGTTAGGATTAATAAATTATATTGTGTTTGAATTTGAAACACAACTTTTAAATTTCATTTTTTTAGACATTATATGTCAATGCATTATTCTTTAATAATAAGATTTTGCAATTAATTATTGAAGTTAAAATCGCTTATTATTTACTTAATGAGTAGAATCATTTCTTGTTACTATATAAGTCCCTATGAAAAAAGAAAAAAAAAAAATCGAATTTTATTTAGTGACACTTGAATAGTAAAGGATTCGGGTTGTCACGTTTGATGCACTATTTGCAAGTAAAACATGAGTTCTTTTTAATGATCAGAGTATTAAAACTTCATGGAATGAAATGTCAATTGTATGATTGGAAGGGTAGTGAAATTTTGAATCATAATATGCTTGTAGTTTGTTTTCTTTATGAAGTTATACCCTGCTTACTACTTGATGGAGTAGGATTAAATACTTAGTATCAATTTTAAGGCTGTGTTGGTGATATGAGTTTATTTACTGCTGTTCTTACTTTTGCTTATAACGAGGTACCTCTGCTTGAGTTTCTGTCTAATGGTTTGATATGTTGTAAGCAGGATGGATGATTTAACGAGGCCATTTGAACAATTTAGTCCAATAAAGGACGTCTATCTGCCAAGGGATTATTACATTGGGTGAACTAGTGTGGAACTTTGTTGACCTCCTTGGATTATAGCTTATTTATTCAGAATTGTATTTATGTGTGGAATTATCTTCATTAGAAAAGATGGGTGGTCACAGATGTAAGGAATCAATTCCGTTGTCCGATGAGAACGGACACACTTTTATTGGAGTACTTTACGACAACGTGAAAGTAAGAAAGTTGCAAAGTTTGACATTTATGAAAAACAATTGGGCAAGATCAATCAATAGATGGTTCATGGTTGTTTTAACAAAATCTGATCACGGGATGGAGAGATTGAAGGGTAACTGGAACCGTTTATGTAAGGTACATCGCTTGTTCTATGACCTTGCATACAAGTGTTACATGGGATTCAAATACCAACCAAGTTAATACCACAGAGAAAGTTTGGCAACACTTTTATACAATAAGTATTGTAAAAGAATATTTTCACCATTATTTGATTATATTATCATTTTATTACATTTCTTTATACAATATATTAATGTGGCCAATATTAATATGCCTTATTTTCACTATTGTAGATGAACAAAACTGAGTACAAAACATTTAGGAAGGATGTAAGCATTATGAACTTCTTAGAGAGATTTTTAGCAGGACTACAATTACTGGAGGTGTAAGCAATACTTCTACTCAGCTACCTCCAACATCAGATGAAGAAGACAACTAGAAGATGATTTTTTGAGCAGGGGAGCATGTACATGTGGAAAATGATGAGGATGAAGTTTCTAGTATTGTCGGCGCCATGATACGACACCTAACAAACATCGCCAAACGTCACCATATCACGAAAGGTGAAAAACTTGAGGAATGCATGATGCAGTGGTCATCTATTAATAATATGAAGAATAGGAAATTGAACTTCGGATGTTATATCTTAAAGAAAAGATTGCACGCATTCAAGAAAAGTCAACTAATCATGCGAGAGATAGCGAAGCTATTACTGGATCCTTATTCAAATATGGTGTGCCTAAAACATCTTAAACAACATGAAAGTAGTGTCTAATGAGGTTTATTTGAAAGCAGTAAGGCTTTTAAGGATCCAAATTTCAAGATGACATTTGCGATTGAGCCTGAAAATAGTAGAGGACCTACCTTGGAACTTCTTTGATTTGTTTGATTGATTGGTTAGGTGCATATTTTGAACTTCTAACATAGGATTGCATTCTTTTCATATGTTGATTAAGAACTTTTGTAATTCTCAAGACTTGCTTGTTTAATTTTAATCAATGTGTTGAATAATCATAATGATTGTACATTTCTAAATATAGGCTATGTTTGAGACCCATTTTGTGTATAAAAAAAAAGGTTTTGTAATAGTGATTTTTTGAAGTTAAAAAGTATGAAAATTTTTAGATTTACGTATAAATTATTTTATTATAAGAATGTGTGATTGCAAATGAGTTTGGGAAAAAATATTTTTTAAAAAAAAAATGGGCTCAAACATGGGCACAATGATTATATTTGTAGAAGTAATTATTAAATGATTATTGATATGGACAACGATGATTATTAATATATTCGTGCACAAGGATGTCTGCTGAATCACATTTGGTTCAATATGTGAGTGAAGATGATTTATTATTTACAAATGGTTTCAGTGCGATTGTTGAAGATACGTTGATGCTTAATTATTTTCTTTACATTGAATATAAACTAATTACAAATGGTTGCATACGTTCAAATATATGAGACGGACCAATCATCCTTGGATGCAATGCTTCAGCATGAGCTTGTTTAATACTAAAAATATCTGTTTTTGTCAAGTCAATTTATTATTTTTTGTATTTTATTTTTTATAATATACTTGATAAAATTTAGTATAAAATTGTTTTATGTTACTAAATAATCAAATTAAATGAATAAGGTGTCATAAAATAATTTCTAAAAATTTCAAACCAAATATGTTTTTTAGTTTTTTGTTTTGAGAAACATTTTTTTCAGAATGACAAACTAAAAGTGTTATCTACAGTCTTAAATAAACCCTCAAAACAGAAAACTGAAAACTGAAAATGAATTCAAAATTAAAATGCTAACCAAACAAGCCATTAAATTCCTAAGTTCTGTTTGTTCTTCTGAATACAGAATGCAATAATAAAGCATAATAGCATATGCCAAGAGAAACCACAAAGCAAATACAGGAAGATGGCTAAGCCCGGTTCCTAATAAACTTGGGATTGGAAGCAAATCATAGATAGAATGAGTCCAATTATTCCAAAATCTCTATAAAAGAAACAAAGTAAACATGACAAGGGCTAACCATAAATGAAAAAATATCATATGGCAGGATAACAATCATCTAAGAACAAAATATGACATAACAACATGCCATATAATTAAAGTAATAGAACCAATTTTAGCCTACAACTTGAAGGAAAAACCTATATATAACCATCTAATAGGCTTGAAAACCACTAGGCCATCAAAGTACAACATAATATTTATATTTGCAACATCAGCGGAGGTTCAAGCAACATCATGGACCCATGTAAGTAAATTGCACAATGTAGCACCATTTGCTGAATGCTATTTTTTCCGCTCTGATTCGTGTGTTTACGTCTAATGGATGAAACTTTTATTCAAGTTTTTTTACATTTCAAGCATAAAATATTCTTATCTGCTAATGTGTATCTATTTACCAATTTGTAATGATAAAACTTTAAAAGAGTGATTTTATATGGGGAAAATTGCAGTCAAGGTACCAAACATTTCATTTAGTTGCAGACTTTGTTCAAATATTTCATTTGTACCACCTACGATACTAAACCTTTCAAAAATTAGCACATGAAGTCCAAAGGGATGGAAACCGTTAATTTGACCGTTAGTTGATCAGAGTAATTGATTTTGACCAAATATAAAAGGGGTAAAATGGTAACTTTATAATTTTATTATATGATAAATAAAAAACAAAACCCCACCACCACCATCCCTTCTTCCCCAACACCTTTACACCAAAACCACCATAGCCAACGTCGACGCCACCCACCCCACATCGGCCCCACAACTCCTTCCCCCAACACTCCTCTTAATACTGCTAAACAATCACATACTTCAGAATGAATATTTCTCTTCCCCAGCATGCTTGTAAGATTAAACTGAATCTCCTTTTTTTTCCCTTGAACCCTTACACCAAAGAGATGTCTACAAACTACGATAATCAACTAAAATGTAAAATTAAACTGAATCTCTTCTTTTTTTTCCTCCCCAAAATAAAATTTTAAAAAGTCAACAAATCTTGTGGGGTTTCTAGATTGAATTGTTTTTGAATCCCTTTAGAGTTTTTCTCAAATTGCTTGACGTGGCGGCGAGGTGACATGAGTAAATGTTGGTATTGCAAATCTATTTGCTGCCAAATCTGCTAGAGATTTGGGAGCAAATGGAAGAGATGAGAATAAGTACTGGCTTCAGAAATTTGGAAGCAAATGGCTTCAGAGACGAAAATAGTTACTGCGAGGCTGATCAAGCAGCCAAGAGGGTCCCGTGACGGCGAGAGGAAGAGCCATGGTTTTGTCAATTTCAGGCGGCGAATGGGCTCAAGGTCTACTAATTTTGCGCCTCTGTGACGATGTGAGTTTTGAGTGAAAATGATACTACCTTGTATTTTTTCTTTTAATTTTTTATTTATTATATAATAAAATTATAAAGTTACCATTTTACCCCTTTTATATTTGGTCAAAATCAATTACTCTGGTCAACTAACGGTCAAATTAACGATCTCTATCCATTTGGACTTCATGTGCTAATTTTTAAAAGGTCTGATATCGTAGGTAATACAAATGAAAGGTTTGGACAAAGTCTGCGACTAAATGAAATGTTTGGTGCCTTGGCTGCAATTTTCCCTTTCATATATTATGAAAATGAGGCAGAGGATTGAATTCACGATGGCAACACTGAACTGAGACGGAAAAAAGGGCTCCAATTGCAGATCAGATCAAGGATTGTTAAAAGTAACAGCACATGTCCACATCTTGAAGTAAAAATGCACGTCTCTATGTTGTTGGTTGGGGGTGGCAAGAGTCACCAAAGTAACATGAATATTTTTGATGTGTTCATAATTCCTCCTAGTAACTGTACAGGAAACTAAGTTTTATATGGATGGTGAGCATAATAAGTTATTCTAATAACTAGAAAAAGGAGTCTTAAAAGAAGCCCTGGACATTGACAAGAAATCTTCTAATTTTTGCCATCGTTTCTGGTGTTGCCCTGAAGAGGTTGAGTTCTTATAGCACAGGGCAATACTCTAATTCCTTATATAATGTTTCAACTAAGAACTTCTATATTGACGTGGAAATTACGTCATATCCCAGAATTTCAATATCAGGTTTAATATGGTGAATGGAAGTAATAGAAACAAAACAGATAATGTCATTCAATATCCCAACAAATCAACCAGATAATTAATCTACCAAAATGAATTAAAATAATTACAAATATTATTACTGCTATACGCCTATCCAAGTTGTCGCACAAACTAATATAGTGTAGATGCTCACCTGTCGATATAATGGTGACTGGAACTTAAAGTCCACCAAGAAATAAAGATTGCAGGTTCCTGGAACAGGTCCCAGATTAAATTCCCAGACATTGATCAAATGATCAAAAAGGCCACTTTGGGATGAAGTTGTCTACAAGAAAACAGGAGATAAGAAAAATCAACAAAGACGAGCAAGTTACAAATAATTTACCACATAACCAAAACAATAAACAATATTAATAGTAACAAACTTAAGTTTCAAGGCATCATGTAAATTGGCTGAGTCCTATAGAAAGGTTGTCTATGTCGAAGGAAGAACAATCTACAAGAAAGGCCTTCGTATCTATGGGTTCATAACAATTGAGTGGGTGAGTATTGCCTCAAAAACTTTTAGCTCTTCTCTTCACTTAACCATATGATTGCCCTGCACAGTCATCCTAAGCAAATGAATCCATAGTTAAGTATGCCTTCCTTGCATGGCAAGTTCCCTCCCCAAGCTCACACCATAATCAGGTCAAAGAGAATATAATTTAACGTCTTTTTCAAAAACTTGCTTTATATTTTGCAAAATGGAGTTGGCGTCTCAGTATTGTAAGTGGAAATAATCTGTCCGGTTTTGAGTTAGCTTTCATGCATTTGAATTGCAAGGACCTGATTCCAAATTTCAAAGAAAAATCTTATCCCTGACACAAAAATGAGAGGACATTGCATACTCTTATCACGTCAAACCCCAGGTTTCAGTAAATGGGGAACTATAGGGATAACCCTCCAAACAAAAGGTATTTTTAAAGAGCTTAAAAAGCTAGAAGTTGTATTCATCATTGTAATTAGAACCCATTAAGGAATACATGAACAAGAAAAGAATATTATAGGACTGAGCTATCTATGCAATCTATTTAGCAATCCATCATAACTAAAATATATACAAAATATGAGGATAGTGGTGAACCTAATTGGTCAAATTTCTATAGTGAGCTAGAGATATTTCAATATACAGTAACTTGTGATTGCTAACTATTTCCTACACCATAACATTGGGTTGAGGAAAGTCATCCTTGATTTTCAGCTTGACATGCAGTTTTTATTTCCTTTTCCAAGACAGCAAGATCAGAAGATATACAAATTAATAAAATCTACCGCTAGAGAATTTTGTACACGACCTTGTGCCTCATTATAGTTAACATGTCCTCTAACAACCTTCTCACCCTGCTGGAGTGCTTTATGTGCCATTAAATACTTTCAGACAGGATCAGACTGCAAATTTTAAAAATCTTCTCCTCACTCAACTGATCAACTTTTCAACAACCTTCAGAATATAAAATCTTTCTCAATTAAGAGGGAAAGAGAATAGGATACTAACTCAGATTTGTTGGGTAAATGAAAAAAATTGAAACTATTCTCACAAATGGTCCGATTCTTAATCTATGAACAGACACCATCACAAATAACACAAAATCCTGTGCATCAGAATATGTGATAACTTCTTATCATGTATGAGAGCATTCACATCACACATGTCATCATAATTAGGCTAATACATGAAAAGGAGGAAAATTCCAAATTACCATAGTTTTCACATATATATCATCATATTGCTATCCACTGGCAGAACAATCCAATGTTTTCTACAATCTCTGATGTCTTTAGAAGTCTGGTATTCCAAAAGGAACTCAGAAAAACTCAAACAAAGGCTTACTATATACACAAGTTGACATGGGCACAAAGAAACATATTGCACAAGTAACCATTAGAAGATAAAGGATCCAACCAGTACGACTACCTCTTATTTACATGAAAACAAGACACGTGATTCAATAGTACACTCCAAGCCATCTACAAGTCTAATTCCCATTAGTAATAATATATTGTACAAAGTCAAACAAAAACCTTATTAGGCAGGTCACCCTACCATGTTAATAATAACCACATGAACAGATAGAAATCCTACGTTAACTTTTAACATGCTACTACCACATCCATTAGGGGCTGTTTGGAAACCTATCCGTGCTACAATGAATTATTAACTAGATCTACTACCCTCTCTCCATTTAACACTGTTATCAACCATATTCTTCATCAAAATCCTGCTGGAACATGATTTTTATCATAACCATCCCTGTAAATATCCACTGAATTTTGAAATCTCTCCACCATATCAATTACTCCATCACTCGCAAATTAATTTGAAACCTCAATCAATAGATCTAAAAATAACCAACTTACCCTTCAGTCACGGTTTCCACAATGAAGAAATGGCTGCTCCACCTCATGTTCATCTCTCCCTCCTCTAATCGGTCTAGGTATTTATAGTTGGTGTCTCTCTCTATCTTTTTTCAGATTTTCAGCGTAATTGAATTTTTTTGAAGAAACTAATTGACAAGTAGACTTGGTCACTGGCAAAAGTCAAAAATCTCCTCTTCTTTTATACCAAGAACTGCGTGTGGGACTGGTCTTGTTCATTGAGTCGATAACAGGATTGGCTTTTTGAGAGGTTTATCGTGAGATGGTCGTTTTTGAGGTTGTAGATCAGGTGGATGTCTTCACTCACAAAACACAAAAGAACTGAAGGCTTTGTTCCAGTTTCTGTTTCTAACCCAGAACAAAACCAACTTGGTAACCTAATGTGGCATTGGTATTCGGTTTCTGACTATGAATTTTCCTCTTCAAGCACTACTTGACATTTCACATAACAATTACATTCGAACTTATTGAGTTCTGAGTACTACAGAATCAAATAGATAAACTTCAAAATTTCCACAGAATACTTTTGAACTTATACAACACTAAGATTATGCCATTCTAATTGAAGTTACAATGGTTACAATCAAGCCACAATGCCCCTGGCCCCCAAGGCCCGATCCCCAAGAAAAAAAACTACAATTTTTTCATACTTAGCCCCTGTTTGGTAACGCTAAAAATTTAAGTCAAAATCAACAATTAATTTTAATCACATATTCACACATTCCACCAATTTTTATCAAAATCTACTAAAAATCTTATTTTAATCTCTACCAAATATGGGCTTAATAAATGCGTGTACTAAGAACATTATAAAGACTAGAAGTATTATAAGTGAAAACTAGGAAAAGAAAGCCCTCATACTGAAAGTGATTTTGCACCTTTACAGATTTTGATTTGTTCAACTCCACATGGGACACATAACTTTCAATGAGAAATTTGAAACCAATTTCTAGTTCAGCATCCAAAGATCCATCTGGATGGCGCCTAATGATCTCTGATCGCGGACACCAGGGAAGAAAATCTTCATATAAGTCAACAGCAGCAACGACAGCATATAATTGCTCAGGAGAGTATCTGACAAATCAAAAACAAGTCATCTCATATAGTAGATGATTATAAAATCCTCAAAAGTTTCATTTTGATACCAAGGATTTAAAAAAGGATGAGTAGAATTCATAGTTCATTAGGGAAAAAAAACTTCTTATATGGATCCAATGAAAGATGATAACAATGCAAGACACTCATGAAAATTGGTTTCTGTATACCATGTAAATCAATTACTCAATCTTGTACATGTGCATGTCGATTCTAGCTATGTACTGCTCCAGTACTTGGTTCTTACAATCATCAGGGGTAGATCACCAATTTCATTAGATCTCCAGAAAGCTTACAATACTTTTCATCTAGCAGATCAGAAAATGAAAATGTACTGTGAGTAAATATTTATAAAATAAGGTTAATGAAGTCTCTTTGTGTGTCTATGTGTTCAACTGGTGGAAAAAAAATACCCAAGGCACTTGGAGGAAAGTTTTATTATTTTAGAGGAAAATAAGAGATGAAAAGAACAAAACCAACACAAAGGTGAAATGTCAACCTCCAGCTACTGCAACTTATTTTTCTGAACCCAGTAGCTATAAGCACAGAAAAGAGACCAACGTTACACAAACAAATGTAGAATACACTTTCCTCGACATAATTCATGTCAGTTATGAGATAAAATTAAATAGCGTAATTTAACTCATTCAA
>CAIGRS010130228.1:0-15664 GCA_903798395.1 Fraxinus floribunda
TTTGTTAATATTATTTTATGTTTTTCACTTTTTTAATTGAGAATCTGACTTCATTCATTAATTATTTCAGTGGACCAACTTCAGTGTTTCTGGAGTTAAAAATGGAACATCATCAACTTTGTGCCAAGAAGGGGAAACCATTGTTCTCCTTATTAAAAAAAAGATAGATGGATTTATTACAAGTACCCATTCTATCGGAGTTGATGAGGATATTCAGTTAAACATTCTCCAATTTTGCATCCTGAAACTGAACCTCCTTTATTTTCACAACCTGACTTGCAACTATCTACTTTAATCGAAAGGGATTTGGAAAAGGGAAGCATATTAGTGAACATCCTATTAATTTACAAGAAGAGATTAGACGGGCATATATACAAGCATGACCTTATCAACTAGTTTTTTTGAATGATCAGAAGTCAATATTTGGAAATCAAAATCATCGATTTCGAGAAAAAGGGTTCAGCCAATTTCAATGGTTGGAGTATTCTCCTTCAACAGATAAAGCACATTGTTTTACTATTTTCTACTTTTGAATTATGGTAATTCATTCAATAGTTCGGTATTAGTCATAGATGTATTTAACAATTGAAAGAGGGTTACCTAGGAAGATAAATGTGCATTTCTTACTCACATGGCTTCAGCACCTTCATGATCTAACGAGACCATCATGACATATTGATAAAGTGATGAATGCTATAACCAGAGAGCAAGTTCAGAAAATTCAATTACATTTGAAGACTACAATTCTAAGTGGTCAGTGACTAGCACTTCAAGGTTGTGCTTTCAAGTGTTATTTCTTAAAGAATGTCTATATGCTTACTACATCCATTGTTTTGCCTGGCTAAAATTGACATTGATTTCTACAACAAATGATGAGATTTATATTTGAAAATTCTTTTCTCATTTGGATGATTCACAGTACCATGTTTGTACTTTACATTATTCGACTTATCGAATAACACACCACCAGTGTATACATTCATGTGAAGTAGTTCGTATATTTGGCTGGATAATAATGTCAACAAGGGTTAGTACAAGAATCAGTTTAAGACCCACAACAAACATTGCACACACCTTTTACTACAAAATCTCAACAACAACACGTAAAAATTTAAACAAAAAAACTTCATTTCTTAAATTGTAAAAATGGAGAAACTTACCATATACATGAGCTTTTCAAACCTTTCGAGTCTTGGAGCCTCCATTCTCGATAATCACAATGAAACTGTAAACAAAAAAAAAAAAAAAACTAATTTCAAGACCCCATTCCAAAATTTCACAAGTTTCACACACGTTTTTTTTTAAAAAAAATCCTGCTCCTACAACTTACTGCCACACCTTAGCTTTGGAACTTCAGAAGTGCTGAAAGAAGCCTTTAGTATCGTGGGTGAAGAACGATCAGATCTTGAAACGTAGGTTTAGCAATCAGAAGAATCTCACATTTCGTATCTCTTTGTTTGCACAAAACCCCTCTATTGGTTTTGGGTATATTTCATTGAAAAGGAAAATAATAAATGATGCATTTGCCCTTGTTAATTTATCCATTTTCGCCCTTTTGCCCCCGTTTGACACCCTTTAATTTCTCATTCTCTTTCTCATTCTCATTCTCATTCTTCATTTCAACCACACATTCTTCAATAAAATAATATTACACACAAATCAAAAACTTTTTATCACTTTTCCATCACACATTTCTTACATCAATCACTATTCTAAAAATTATATTGTGATTTAACGGTAAATCTGATGAATTTTGATAACATGAGTGTTTTGCACCCATAAAATTTNGTTGTAGTTAAGAAATAACTTTAGCCCTTGTTTGGTACACGTTTCATTCTCATTCCTCTACTCATTTTCAACCACACATTATTCAATAAAATAATATTTTTCATCACATCAATAACTTTTTTTTCTTTTTCAACCATATATTCCTATCATATCACTTCAAAAAAATGCATTCTCTCATTTTAATATGCACCAAACACACTCTTATATCACAAAGAAACGATTGTTGAGGTTTTCAACCTTAATCCGAATATAACCTTCAAACCTCAAGTTAAACAAAACGTATGCCCTATCCCACTGTCTTTTTCTTCCCTTCTATCTCTGTCAGGTCAACACTTCATATATTTATTTATTTCTCACACACAATTGGTTTATTCAGAGGATGGCAGGAGGCAACGCTCCCAAACCCCCTCCTTCCTCCTCATCAGTCGGACAATCCCAACACCAAAAATCCCGGTGGGAATCTTCAACCTCCGCCGCGGCAACCGATCATAAACCCTCGGGCTCTGCATCTACCTCCATGGCTGAATCCAGACCAAAAGCCTCCCCTAACTCCAGTAAAACCACCGCCGCTATCACCACCCCAAACAAAAGTAAAGAGGCCAATAATAAACCCCCTACCCCGAAACCTAAACCCAGATCAGAAATCCCGCTCATACCCGAAAACCCGAATGCCCATTTAGGTCCACAGCCCGTGTTTCCATTCCCGGACCCGCCTCCACCACCTGCTTATGGGTTCCACATGCTTGACCGACGGACTATATTCCTCGCCGATGGCTCCGTCCGGTCATACTTAGCGTTGCCGCCTGATTACACGAATTTTACGCTCATGCCAAGGCCTGGATTCCGTCCCGAATTTCGTGGCCCTCCAGAATTTGGGCTTGATAGGCCTCATTTCCCAATGAGTCCTGATTTCCTGCCGGAGTTCAGGCCGGAGTTTCGTGGCCCGGATGACCCGTTTGCAAGGGCCCGCAATCAAGAGTATTGGAGTTCACTGGGCCCAGGGCCTGAGAGTTCGATGAAGAGAAAGTTTGGGGAAGAGGAGAGGAAAGGAAATGATGCGTTTGATAGACAACCCAAGCATGCTTGGCAGTACAGAAATGCCAGTACAAATGCAAATGGCCCTGGCCCGAGTGGTCTGTATAATTTGGGGAGTGGTGAGGAGATGAGGCCTACTAAGTATATGAAGACAGGTGAGGTGAATATGGGTAAACTTAAGCACAATGATGTTGATCAGAATTCGTTAAGAAAAGCATTTTCACATTTTGTGAAGTTAATTTACGAGAATGCGAATCAGAAAAGGACTTACCTGGCTGATGGAAAGCAAGGGCCTCTCCAGTGTCTTGCCTGTGGCAGGTCTGACATTGATTTATGACTGCAATTCTTGTTCAGAACAAGAATCTTATGGTCTGGTTTTTGTTTTTAATGTTTAATTGCATCGCATGGACTTAATTACGCATGTTGCATGTTTTGTGTTTGCCTAAGTTTCGTAATTGCTTGATCCCAGAAAGTAACCAGTTTTAAAGACAATGGTTGTTTGAGATAGACCAGGTAGTTGAAAGGGTAAAATATTTCTTGTGCAGGTACTGTCTTAGGCAGAAGTATGGTTTGAACACTTGATGAAGTGTATTAGGGGTGAATTTATGTGTATATATCTACTTTACATAGAGGTGATTGTCTACACACTATAGTTATTTTCAAGAAAAAAACTAGCATGTTGTCATAATCTTAAGTGAATTAAGACTGCTTCTTTGTTCCTTTCAGACATTCTATAATGTTTTTAGACATATTGCACGCTATGCTGAGTATCAACCATTATGTTATCGATTGGGTGCTCCTTGGAAGCGATTTGGCATGAGGGTGTAGTAGATATTCTCATATTTATGATTGCAAATCATTGAATGAAGCATTGGTGTTATGATTTGTCTAAAATAACAATGTAAAAGAAAATGTCTAGGAAAGGTTCATTTTTCCTCTTTCTCTTATCAGAACAGTGTTTTAATCATCAATCAATGAAAATAGCTAATACCCTCATGGAATAATAACAACAATAAACCACTTTCACGAAATACTGTTGTCCATTGAGGAGACTATTGTATAGGAGGCATATACAATTAACAATAAATAATATTGGTTAATAAATTAATATATCATCAACCAAAGCTATGAAACAATGAGAAATATGAAAAGCTGATTGATTGAGAAGAACAGATGAGGAAGATAATTCATCGTTGTCCACAACTTCATCATGGTTAGATGATTCACCATATCTTTAAAGTCATTATTACTCTGCTACTGCATAACCCTCTTTTTATTTCGAAAATTTCAAGTTTCCTGTTGGTAAAGGTTTTGTTTTGATTTTTTTTCTATATATCCCTACATGTTCCAATTCTGTGGGCATTAATCTCCTTGGAAACAGGGTGTAACGTACTCAGAATGAAATCTATTGTTGAAATTGTCCTACGGTTCTAATGGTTATAATCTTCCATTTTTTACCGGTCTTCCTTTTTGGCTTGGCTCCATCTCCTTCGGCAGGCTTGTGTAGATTTGTCATCCTTGAGACTTCTAGATGGAGTAATTAGTGAAGAACAATGATGGTGTCTAAACTCTCATCATCTTAGTTTACACATGATTTCACAATTTCAGCTCCCCAAAGTTATGCTATTTTATTGACATTTTACATAAATAGTCACTGTACAAATGGAAATGTCTAAACTTTACTTCCTTCCTTCCTTGTGTAATCAAAATATGATTTCTAATAATTGTCAACCTACCAAAAATGATAAATACAAAAATACATATATAAACTAAAACTCTTTAGGGTGAAATGAAAAAACCGCCGGACTGTAGTATAACAAGATTCTTCTACTATGAAAAGTTATAGGATTATATGCATTTGGCAAAGCTTAAATGTTAGTTTAAGTGCTTATAAGATGTAGGTTCTGTTGATAATAAGTGGGTAGTAAGTACATCCAACTAGGCTGAAAAAAGTATGCTTGACCAGTTAAAAAGAATTTAAGCTTTGCCCAATTTGCAGTACAATATTTTTCTTGCACAGATGTTAGAACTAAAGGCTAGTGTAACCATATGTAATAGGTAATAAACATTCCTGGCCAATATAGCAATATGTTATCAGCAAAATGTGGATAGGGAAAAATATGAGAAACAACATTACCAGTTGGTTTGCTTGACATAGGGGGCAAAGGAGGAACAACAATCAATTATCAACACAGCTATGAATCTTTTTCACTTTTTTCATGAATAACACACTAAAGTTTCACATTGGTTGGCGACAAAATACCATGCAATTATTCTGACAAATAAATGTGAGTTGTTCTTTCTTTGCTCACATTTTTCTTCAAATTTTCACACCTTTTTAGCTGCTTCATTTTCCTTCGATTTAGAGTGAGCTAAACCAATGCATCATCCTTTTTCTGTGACTTAGTAGTTCTCCTTGGAATAAATGCAAGAATTTTTTTCCCCTTTTGTTCATTCTTTCTTCTCTCTCCTTTTTCTTCAAAATTTTCACTGCTCTTTGACCACTTAATTTGCCTTGTATTTACAGTGAGCTAAACCAATGCACCATCCTTTTTCTTTTGAGTGACTTAATATAGCTCCTTTTGTGTTGGATGTAAGTTTCAATGATGAGACTCACTCAACAATTTATTGCGCTTTTCTACGCTCTAAAAATTTATGCTCACTTATGTTTTGATTCACTACTTGTCCTCTTCGTCATTTTGTAACTTGATATTGAGGCATTGTTGCTGTTTAAGCCAAAGGAATGTCAGTTAGACTTTAGATGTCATTGGTGTCTTATTGCACCTCTTGGGGATTCATTCACTGGAATCATGGATGTTCATTTGGATTTTCCTATGTGATTTATTTAATATGGAAGATGGCCCAGTGTGTATTGTCTTTCTAAGAGCCTTTACATATTAGCTAAAGAACTAGATCTGCTCTGTGTTACTTGGCTGTCAAGGTCTATTTAAGGCCTGATTGGATTTTTCTACAGTATTTATTTATGGAAGATGGCCTAGTGCTTACTATCTTTTAAGAGCCTTTACATATTAGCTAAAGAACTAGATCCACTCTGTGTTACTTGGCTGCTAATGATAATTATTTTATTGATTTTTTTTTTAATTCATTTTACACTCAATTATCATGGACTTTACGTACATTTTGTTGAGTTCTTCATCATTTTTCCCTTAATCTTGATGATTGGTGTAGTTAGACCTTAGAATGCTGCTGTTCTAATATATATCATGGGTGTTTTAAGACTTGTGATTTTGTCTCTATGTATATTATCATTATATGGATAAGTAATTGCAGCATTTCTGTTAAAATTAGTGTGCGTTGATCATTGAATGGTTTCTGACATTTTATGTCTTTGAGCTGATGTTGCTAATTTGTTATTGTTTAACAAGCTTTCTCATATTTGTGGTTCGCCTTGTTGAACTTGAAACTTTCCCTTGGTTACTTTTACCAAAAAGGTAATTTGAGACTTGGATATAAAGGTGGTTTTGGGTTTGTCAGATGTGTCTAATGGATTTTGTGTTTTATTAAATGGCTAGAAGCAGTTATTAACAAATGTGTTGTGAGGCCTTGTTTTAGAAGATTCGAAATTGAATATATGCATTGTGATCAACTCTGATCTCAATTGTCATCGGATATAAATGTGCATAATTTAGTTTTTGGTTAATAAATTATTGTATTCTTTTATCTTTCAATATAAACTTAATATTGTTGCCTTGCTGTCACACCT
Source organism: Fraxinus floribunda (assembly GCA_903798395.1). Classification (NCBI taxonomy): domain Eukaryota; kingdom Viridiplantae; phylum Streptophyta; class Magnoliopsida; order Lamiales; family Oleaceae; genus Fraxinus; species Fraxinus floribunda. Next base: position 6,548 of record CAIGRS010130228.1, read on the forward strand.
ATGCAGCAGCTCTGTTTTGAGTAGACTTCTAAAGTTGGGAGAGGGCTAGGAGTCGAGTAGATGTGATTAATTTTTCTATCATTACTAGTTTATGAATGCCTATAGCTGAAAAGCAAAATGTTATTATAGCTACTATACTGGCAGGAGGTTGTTTATGAAGAAGAGAACTTCACTATAAGGAGGGAGGCAAGCGCTTTCTATGTGACATTGCTGTGTAATTGACATTATATTCAAATACATTTGCTCTTTTGATTTAATCTAGTAATCTGATTATGTAAGCTTCATGCTTTACTGGATTTGTATTTTAACTTTAGCAGTTGAATGTTCACGGCTTTGGATATTAATAACACTTGCATTTGTCTTTCATAATTTCATCAGACGCTCTGTTTAGTTATTAGAGTTTTAAATTTTAGGAGCCTATAGTTGCGTTACACTTAAAAATCTTAGTCTACCTCTGGTAGGAGGAAAGAAGCCAGGCTTGACAGATCCGCTGAAGGAAGGAGTATTTGTCTCATATCTTCTGTAATTTCTTGGATTAAGTGATGAATCCAAGTTTTTCGTTGTTATCTGTTCCATAATTGGGGAGCACGAAACAGTAGCTTCTTGCAAAAAACATATTTGGCTAAAAAGGTTATCAAGATATTATTTGTAGCTGTGGTGATTCGATCTTGTCATTGAGGGGTACCGTAATGTGCACGCAGGCTCAATGGGCACTGGCCTTGATTCTTGTGCTTTACTTTCCAACTGTTGGACTTTCTTCTCTACCGAAGATATTAATCACTTGAAAATTGGTAAATTTGAACAATCATATAGTGTTAATACTATCATTTCCTGTGCACAATGCTACTCATGTTCAAGACCTAATATAACATTGTTAAGAGCTTTTCTCCAATCACTACTTTTGCGTTCTCCATAGTAAATTATCTTGTACATAGTATCCTCATTCTTTGCTTAGTTGGTATTGTCAATAAGGTTATGATCATCTTTTTGGGGCCGGAACCCGAGAGCGGGTGTGTTTTGGAAATTAAGTATTTCCTTTTTTTTTTTTGGGTGGGGGCCACTGGACTTTTTACTTATTAGTTTAGCTTCTTGCTTGACGTATGAGCAAAGACTCATGGTGCAATAAGTGGAAGTGGGCAAAATATTTTGCATGTGGTTCTTGTATTTTTGTTTTTATTGGAGCGGATAATTCATATAATTCATCTGTTACATAAATTATCTTTTTCTTTTAGGGTGGGGGTTTTTGGGGGATTCGGTATTTGTTTAATTTCTTTTTTGGTGCACATGTTTATTTAATGAGAAAAGACTCACGGTGCAATAAGTGCACAGAATCCAAGTGGACTTAGAAAACACAGTATGAATCTGGTTTGTTGTTTTGACTGTATATAATTCATATAAACTTGGGTTAAGCAGAAAAGTAGAAATGAGTTATTTTCCATCTTCTTTTTCTCAAATCTCTTGAAGTAAGATTTGAGAGCGTGGGTGTCAATGGATAGTGGAATATAACACCATAAGCAGTTGTAGCTATACTCCTGCAAAAAAAAAAAAAAAAATTAGTTCGGCTGTGTCTATTTTTCCCTACAGCTCCATCAGTATATGGCTTTAATTTATAACCTGGTATTTGTATTGATGTTAGAGTGAGAAATGGCTGTAATGCCAATGTGTACTGAGTTCAAAGCCAATGTGTACGGAGTCCACTCCGCATGCATGAATACTCCTACATCTATCTTTTTAAGTCAGTGGGTATGTTATGATTTTTCGCCTATATTTATCTTTTTGGGTATTAATTATATTTGTACTGGATCCATGAAATGGCTCTTTGGTCATGCATTTGACTGACTTGTCGAAGCTGATTTATATCCTTATTTCTGAACATTGGGGTTATCGCTTATTTATTTTGAACGAAATATTGTTTCATTGCGAAAAATTAAACATGACTTGATGAGAGTGGGGAAGGGAAGGCATATATGCAACAATATACTAAATGATATTAGGTGAACACCTTGTATAGTTCTAATACATTTTAAGGTACAATTTTGTGTTTGTTGCTACTTATCATTTCTTCTCAATTCCTGTTGGTTGATGAAACACTAAATAGTACTTATTCACTTACTGGAGTTTAAGACCTGCCTGATTTATTCCACAGAAACTGGTATCTTGCTATCTTGTTTCTTGTAATGTGTCTGAAAACTCCTCGACGATTTTGACATGAAACATACAGGACTTCAAAACATTTTCCAGATATGCATGGTCTTATCATGCATACGTACGACTCAGATTCTGGTGAGTTGCTTGTGGATCACTTGGGCTTTCACAAAGCATTGTGCATTCTGATGGGATGGAACTATTTGATGCCTCCTGAAAATTCAAAAGCATATCAGATGTTATCTGCTGACGATGCAGTAGCAAACCAGGATGATCTGATTATGTGGCCGCCTTCTGTGTTAATTCATAATACACTTACAGGAAAAGGTAGAGATGGCCGCATGGAAGGTATAGGAAACAGGCCAATGGATAGTATTCTTAGAGGTATTTTGCACCCCTCGAGTCTTCATCACGTTTCTTGCTATTTATCACTGGTTTGTCCTTTCAAGTTATGTGGTGATCTTGCATGGTAATCATATCTATTGATTTGCATAATATTTACGGCATTAAGGAGGTTATATTGGTCTGCCTTTGTTGGACCCCTTGCTGTTATATACATTTTCAACTGTCAATTTTGTATTTCGTCAATTTTTTCCATATAGCACACTGCTTTTGTTTACCATCATCATATGCAACTCTAACACTACCACCACAGCCATGACCACTTGTTTGTCTTGGAGCACAAGTGACTGAAGAACCTACACATTTGTCTTGCTTGTGTTAATCTATTCTTACTCCTGCTTAGGTTTAGTCAGCGAAAGTTTTTTAGTGATGCAGCTTTGTTTGACTTGCATATTTGTCTGATCATCACATAGAAATTGAAGAATGATGCCTCTTGAGGTAGTCATCTTACTCAAATGATTATGGGATTTAAACCTCTAACACATCCTTGCACATAGTTCCACGTGAAGCGCCAATCTGCTGGGTTCATTGCCTTGCATCTGCTCATAATTTGGGCACTGAGCTTTCCTGGGAACCTGCCTTTAAGCAGCGTGAGGATTAGCTTTAGTTTGTTGGATGATGGTCCTATTTGGTAAGCCAGATTAATGGAAAGTGTTTGTCTGCTCTCACCTAATTATTGGCACTTGGGCCTTAACCTTGTACAAATCAAGATAGTAGTTATTTATCGATGGGGTCTTTTTAAGGATGGAAATGTTATTCAGGTTTGAATATTCTGTCTCTTCAGTTTAAGAGGTGTCTCATCATTTACTGTGTGTTCTCTTTGGGGCGTTTTATTTTTAGCTCAGCACTTTGCTGGTAGTGTAATATTTTGATGAGTTAAGAAGTTAACTTTCAGGAGACAGTTTGCCTGGAAACTTTTCTTTCTAGAGTTTAAATTTGTGAGGTCACAGATTTTCCTGCTGCTTAACATGTATAATATACAACGAGGGAAAGTAAGTGCCCCTTTTTTCCTTTCATTTTGGAGTCTTTTAAGTGATGGAAAAAGCAAGTTCTGCCATCCTAAGCTACCACTTGAATTGGAGTCACTTCTATTACGCAATAGTGACTGGGGATTATGATAGAGGTCAAACCATTAATCTGTTTGAAATGCTCTTTTAATTTAATTGTTAGTTTCAGTAGTTCTCTCATGCTGTTTAACTTGAGCAAGTTATCCCTCACTCCTACAAGGGATTTACCCATTGTCTTGTATCTTATTACTAAAGTTTAAATATTGAGAACTGATGTGTTTTATCTATATGAGGCGAGGCAAGGCAAGGCATAAGCTTCAAGAGTCAGAATAACCAATAAAATAATTCAAAAGAATATAAATATATGTCATGATAAACCATATATCATCTTAAAAATCCACAATAAATCAGATTAACAAAATTAGAAGTCTAACTTGCAAACAAACATAAAATAGATCAATAAAGTAACAAAAAATAAGTTTTCAAATTAGTAATCAAAAAAACAAAATTGAAATCTATTCCTAGATGTATAATCAATCCAAGTCTTTTATATGATCACTAATAAAATCTTTAAGGAAATCATCGTCATGTTTAATTCTCCTATCATCCTCCACATCACAGTCTGATTCTTCTCTTTGTTATGTCAAAAAAATAAAAAAAATAAAAAATGCATTGCAAGTTACAAAAAATAGCCCAAAAAGTTGAGGTATAGGTTGTACAATAGGCACTTTAAGGCAAAGTTTTGATGCATTTAATGAAAGGTAGGAATGATTACTACCATATTTGGCCAAGCATAAGGTGCACACTTGTACGCTTAGCCAAACATGCTCTAAAAGTATATGTCGCAGCCTAGCTCATTCTTTCTTTAATCTGACTATACTGTTATCCAGTTTGTGGATAAGTTATGATATACAACCAAGGGTTCTAATTATGAAAGCATATCCAATCTTGTTTGATAATCAATTGTGAACACTGCATTGTATAGAACAGAGTATGGTGAACTAAAGGAATGATTGCTGGTGGTGATAAATATAGGGATAATGGTGCAGACTGCCACATGTAAAATTGCATTAAATGAAGAGAATTGAAAAGGCCAGTGAATATCATCTGATACTTAAATAATTACTCTCATGATCTTCTGTCGACTTGATCTGAGAACTGGTGGATTTAGTTTTGATCTCACCCTTCTTTTTGTTTTATCTTTCTTTCTCATTTTCTCGTCTTTTCAGTAAAAGGCAGTGTAAGAGCGCTGTTAAATAACCTGCCATGGTATGCTGACTCGCGGTATCATTTGGTGAAATTCATTTAGGCCTCTAATTTAATTATTCTGAGTTTTGAACTTTTAATTCAAGCTATAGGTTCTCAAATCTCTGTGAGAACGGACCATTCTCTACTTGCCAATTCTACCCTCGCATTCTCAATTTTGTGAATCGCAAAATATTTTTGTGCAAATTAAACTACGGTAAAGAGTTTGTCACAAAATGTATGATTTGTGTTTCTACTTACAAGTGCCTTCAGTTGTATATTCTACTACATATACGAACAAGATTTGGAAATTATAATTGTGTGTTTGCTTTATTTTTGGTTTCTTTTGGTTACAGTTAGTTAGCTTTGTTTTTTATTTATTAGGTGTATATAGTTATGAGATTGGATAAAATTGCAAGTCGTGCTGCAAATTGACTACAAAGATAGGGGATCATTCCTCTTATTGTTGTTCTTGTACATACTATTTGTGTAAGAATCCTTGTTTATCAGGTAAAAATGTATCATTCAATTTCATAAAGGCCTTATGGTAAATTTGGAATTGGATAGAAGACAAGGAAATGAGTATTTCATATGTTCCAAAAAAGAAGCCCTTAAATGAAGTTCCAAAACTTTCATATTGTTATTTACAGAAGTCTCAAACTGTGTCTGATAGTATTCTCCAAGTTTAACTTGTGCAATTTTCTCCCTTTTGGTATATTTTAGGATGTGAGTTAGAGAGCACTAAACTCTACAAAAGTTCCGCCCCGAGATGTAGCATAAATATCATATGGATTTGTTAGTCTTGATTGGGCATAAATCACATGGTCTAGAGGAGAGTAGATATTATTTGCCTTTTTCTACTCATTAATGGTGTATATTCTTGGGCTGTAGATTATCGAAAAAAAAGAAATTCCTTATTCTAGTTGTTGGAGGTGATATTCCTGGATTTTCTTTTCCTTTTTTAATATTGATAGGTGGCCACTAGTCAATCTGACCGACTTGTTGATCGTCAAACTACTTGTTACTGCGGACAATTTATAGTTTTAGTAGCTTCATGGAGAGATTGCCTTCTGGCAATATTTTAGTATACTCTCGGTAATTTGTTTGGTATTTACTATTTTAATTGCCTTCCACCCTTTCTCTGTCATGTTCAATGTGATGACGATGGGCTATTACTAGCTTTGAAAGTTGGTAACTATCTTATTTTGGCTTTTTTCACACCTTTTGCAATTTATTCTTTTTGTCATGCACAGTTTCTCCAATGGTAACTAGACACTAGTTTTTGCTGACTGAGCAGAATTGTAGAGATTGAATGGTGGAAGTCGCTTTCTGTAATTGTACCACAATTATGAAAGAGATTGTGGGATTTCTCAATAAAATCTGCCATTTACTAGTCACATGGACTGATAATTTTTGTGTTCCATTCTTTGTAGCAGTAATCTTCAACACTCATTTGTCCTCTTCTGTGAATCTTGCTTTTCAGATCTTGGATTTAGTAGTGGCAAGTCAATGTCCTTGTTTTCAAGGGAAGGCCATTTGGGCATTCATGTGGTGAAGTTCCCCGGTAGTGCTTCAGGTCTGAAGGAGGCGCTGCGACTGGCAGAACATTTCGAAAAACAGAACCGAGGGCGAAAAGATTGGGCCCGTGTGCAGTCCTCCTCGACATTTAACAAGGAAGATGATAACAATCCAAACCTTGTGAAATTGGATGTGACAACTGGAGAGAAAATGAGAATCTTTTATGGGCATCTAGCCACTGTTATTGATCTGGACAAGGTTACTTTTGAGATCAAGAAGAAGGTCACAATTGAGAGCAGAAGGGATTACAGCAAGCATTCCAATTAGAAACTAAGACAAAAATATTTGGCAGCTCTTTTCCAGCGTCGTTACGAGTCTTTTATTGTGATTTGGAAGTTGTTTAGTTATGCATGGAACATACTGTTTTTGCCGATTCTGAAGTGGGGAGTCTATTTATGAAAGCTCATTTTGATTTTGCTTTTAGAATCTTAGATGGGTAATTTCTCTTTTAAGATCCGTTTGGCACACTACTATTGTGAGTTGAGCTTTATCAGTAGAGTTTTATCCGTAGAGCTTTCCGAAGAGTTGTCACCAAAAAACTGATGACTCTTTGGTTGTCAATAAGAAAGTGTTGCGGATGTCAAATTGACTGAACATAATTGGAATAGTGCCTTAGATTTTTAAGTGTACATATTGTATAAAGGTTATGCGTAAATAATTTTTTGAACATATAGGTGTTCGCACCCTCATGGGGTGTGAATACGCCAAGACTAATTCATTGTATAATTAATGAACCGTGCTACAGACCAACGTTGCCCTGGCCAAGTATCTCTTTACCCATTATTTGGTTCAAAACTAAAGCTGTCTTTGAGCAAACTGTTGCTGCATTTTGATGAGCGATCAACTATTTGAATGTACATGTTTGTGTATTATGTAGGATCGAAGCTTTTTGTGAAGGGCTTTTTTGTAATTATATAATTTATTCCTTTGTCAATATCAGTCCATGTTTGACAACCATTATTTGAAAACTTTTTTTTCTACACTCATATTTAATCAAATATTAACACAATAAATATTTTGTGTGGAAATTCAAAATTTTTTCTTATTTTTTAACCCGACATTCTCTTAAAAATCACCATTCAAAATATTGTTTTTTTAATAATAATGGTCATCAAGTAGGAACGAATGGTAAACCTTCCCAGTGAGCTAGGCTTTGGCATGTTCTTGGGGACCAAAGTGTTTGAATACGCTTAAGATCTCGTACACTTGAATCTTGTGAACTCAAGTTGATATTATTTATAATCTTTCATTAATTATTGCGAAGTTGAAATTGTCGATATTGAAAAATGAAGGGATTTTCAATTCTAGTGACTAGAAACTCACATTGTCCTATAACTTTGTAATACAGAAGCTCATTCATTTACTGGACCCAAAAAAATAAAAAGGGTGATGGATGGTCATCGAAATATTTAGGTGAATTGGATTTTGGTGTCAAAACATGATCGTGACTTATAAATGGAGTCTATGCATAACTGATGCAGGTTACTTCGGGATTTTTAAAGATAAACTTGTGCTCTTTGATTTGGTAACTATTGGAATGATGTGTTGATTTAGGATCTCTCAACCTATCACGTTTCAATCAACGTTACATGGAAAGGAGCCAACTTGACTAGAGAAAGGTGTAATTTATTCGATATTGTATTTACACTAAAACATGTTTGGATGGACTTATAGCTTAAGAATAAGCTTCATCTGGTGGCAAAAATTGTACCAAGTCAACACGTGTAGAACCCTAATGCTATTTTGTCTCATTCAGGTTATAATCTCAGTTCATGCGACGCTAAAGTGACATTAAATAAGTGCTACTAAAATGGAATATTGAGGGTGTAAATGCTCCATGTTGAAAAATGGGGACAAAGGTGAAACATGCAACAAAGGCTGGAGACTTTTTCTGCTATTTTCCCTTAAAAATATGTCCAGGCTCTTCCTCATTAGATTTAGTTTCTGTAGAATATAAATTCTGATTTACATTTAAAGATTGTTTCTTGTTCTTTTTCTCTGCAAAATAGGGTCAGTCGCGTCCATGCATTTTTTTAAGTTAGTATTAGAAATGATGATCTCTGTACTGTACCCAAAATATTAGGAATTCGATATCTTATCTTTCCAACTTAGACCATTCACTATGAAATTAGGCAGGTATTGGAGAGTCATGTGGTCACTTGCCTCTGCTGAATGTCGTGAATGTGGTCTCTAGGGGTAGTTCTAACTTCTAACTCAATGATATGTTTAGCCTATGTTTGGTGGGGATTAAAATTAATTTTTTAGTAGATTTTGATAAAAGTTGATGAGATGTGTGGTTGAAAAATTATAGACTCCATGAAATATGTGGTTAAAACTAATTATTGACTTTGACTTAAATTAAAATCTAGATTTTAATTTTCACCAAACAGAGGCTTCATTTTATTGCACATGTGAGAACTAATGGCCTTATTCTGAATAGCCATGTCAACAAGTTGAGTCGAGCCGAAACTCAAAGTTCGGACTCGGATCGAATAAAACATGTTCGAGCTTTTTTGGACCCGAGTCGAGCCGAACAAAAGCTCAGCCAAAAAAATTGAGACCCGACTTGAGCCTTAGCGGGCCAAGCCGACTCGTTTTTTTTTTTTAAATTCATTATAAATCTATAATTTTTTATAATGTATTTAAAATTTGGGTAATTTATACATATTATAAATAATAACTAAATATTAATATCTTCTATATATATTTAAAGTGTCTATGAAACGGAAATTCTTGTTTT
>CAIGRS010130282.1:0-16473 GCA_903798395.1 Fraxinus floribunda
TTTTTTGGCCGCTGCAAAAGCTCATTTTTGGTGTAGTGAATGGAAGAATCTGTACAATATATATAGAAAATGACTAAAATAACCTCCTACAATTTACAAATTCTCCAATATTTCATAGGATCTTACATATGTGTAATAATGAATTTAACAGTCTATCTTCCAGCTAACTGAAGTTATATATTGTGGGTTTTCTTAGGGTCTAAAGAAATTTGATTGATTTTGTTGACAGCACTGTTTAATCCATTCTGATTCCTTGGCATTGATATTTGATGAAAATTTTGGTATCTAAAACTGATTGGTAATACACATAACCAAACATGTTTTGTTGGCATTTGTAGAACCACACTTCTTATTAAGTCTGAAGATTACTAATGTGCCTGAGTTGAAGTTGCATGTTCCCCATGTTTTAAAGCTGATCTTTTGATCAAGACCAGTACTATTTACACACCATTTTTTTAGCATGATAGGCTCTACGCATACTGCTTCACAGTTGTTTGTTTTGCAAGAAAAATATGACACTGCAATTCATGAAAACCTAAAATTGACATTGATGCATGGTGTGAAGCAACTCAAGATCCTTGTAAGAGTGGTCGCTTGTATGGGCTTGCTATTCATCATCCTATTTTAAACAAAGTTCTCCTCGTGTTCCATATGATGGACATGCAGATTTTATCACTTTACAAGAGGAATTTCGTTGTGCTTGCGAGAAGATAGATCTACGAGGCAAAATGATGGATTATTTCAAAAAATGGAAGATGGTAGGCGAGAAGAAGTGCATTGACTTCCAAGACAACCATACTTCTGACGTTTGGGAAAAAGGAATGGATCACTAGATTAGTCATTCAAGCACAATGATCTTCAATGGTTGTACATAGTTAACGTTTATTTTATTTTTTTATAAAAAAAATTACAACTGAAGCTGTGTAGACTTCTTTTTCCCAATTGATCAAGTGCATATGTTTTTTGGTTTGGACCATGACACAAGGGGTATAATTTTAGTGTTGACTTTCGAAATGGAAGGAAAATTAATTAATTTTGTGTATCTTTGAACGTTGAATTCATGGAATGAAAATGATTGTAATTTTGTATTTGTTTATTTATGGTTGTATTTTAAATATTTGAACTTTTTTTTTTAATTTCCTTTGTTTTTGTCTCAATTTTCTAAGTCATTATGGATATCAAACGAAGTCTAAACATTGTATTCTTAATATCATTTCGAATGCTATTGACATCGTTAATGATGCATGCTAACTTTTAAAATTTCAATTATTATTATTTTTACGATAAAAAAGAATATGGGTATAAGTTGCCTCATTTTATTAGGAAATGTTATATGAAATATGACATCAAAATTTTTCAAAATATACATTTAAAAAAGTCGTATCTATGTAAATTTTCGGATGTAAAATCACTTAGGGTATGATTTTATTTATTTATTTTTTTTATGTAACTTTTGAAATGTAAAATTCTGCACAACTTTTTAACAAGTTTGATTGTACCCCCTAACTCAAAATGTTTTTGTCGCCCTCGTTCATAGCTTAAAAATGTGTTTTGTGAAATTCGCCTTTAGAGCAACTCAACACCTTTGCATTTAAGTTTTCTGATAAACCTTGGACAGTTTGATTATGATCTAGATCAATGGCTGGAGATAAGGGTGTAAATAGTACCCTAAGTTGCCCCCATTAAGTCATCTGATTTTTGTTGTTTGGCGTTTGCTTCCAAAATTATCTATGTTCTTTCTTTGTATTCCTCTTGCAAAGCCCTTATTGGAAGTTGATTCTTCAGGGTTTTCTTTTATGAAATCTAAATACTGTGTGTGTTATACTTTAGCGAGACGATTCAATTCCTTGCTGCTTCCTTTCATCAAATGAGTCGTGCTTTGAGAATGGGGTTAAAGTTTTTATAGCAAACAAAAGGATACAATTTTGAGTTTGAGCCCTTCGATCTTGAATTTTCTTGGTGCTTTCAGAGTTTTATAATAGATCGAGCATTGTAAAAATTTTTATCGAAATTTTATGTAATATTTGTTGAGAGACTACTATTCTTTGTTCGAAGAATTGTGTAATAGTGGTATCACAATCATTTGTTAACTTCTTGGGATATCGAACCCTATTTCTTCAAATATACATGGTTCTTCTAGCATATATAAAGGTCAAAACCCTATATCTATAAGAACCCTGTTTCATCGTTGATGTTTGTTCGTAAGAGTCGTTATCAAATTAGGAGATCTGTACATTTCGCTAGCTTTGTGTTGATTTTTGTGGACCAATCTTAGACCACCATTCTGGTTCGGGTTTTCTAACCATAAATCGTTCTTTACGTTTTCTAAGAAACCTTGGACCACTGGATCATGATCTAAATCAATGGCTGGAGAGAATGGTAAAAAAATAGTGCCCTAAGTCGCCCCATTAAGTCACACACTAATTTTAGTTATTTGATGTATGATTGTTAGAGGTCCTTGTCTGAGGACGGTACATTTGGCTTACTTTGTGTTGATTTTGGTGGTCAAATCTTAAACAACCACTCTGGTTCGAGTTTTCTAACCTAAATCGCACTAATATTATTGAAGCATGTTTTGTGTTCTTGACTATTTGGTGAAATATCTAGAAATGAAACCTTGAATTTGCTCATACGTTGACAGACTCTAATGTCCGAAGGTAATGTGTTATGATAATTTTTCATTGGTAGGATTATAATATCCTAAATCTCATGTGGTAATACTCGATGGTTATGATAGGGATAACCTACCTATATAAGAGCTATTACATATAGTGTTCTGAAGCCACGCATATCCCTTTTTGACGATTCAAAATTCAATGGAAACCTCGTGTCATGATTTTGCTTAAAATGTTTCATGCAAAAAATTTCCCTGAAAGGTTATTTTTAAAATCTTACTTTAGTTGAAATAAAGAAAGACAAGATTTTGGTGAAATTGATACGTGGACACGTGGTTTACATTTTGAAAGACTTCTTGCAATACAAGGACAGTTACAAATGAATGGGTGAAATGAAAATTTAGCTTTTATAATGTCCAAGTGAAGACAATTTTTAAACTTGTGAACTGGAGTTTGTATATAAATGATAGCTTGTAAAAAAATAAGGGTAATAAGCACAAAATGTCCTCATCGTCTGCAAACATTGTCCATATCATTTCAAATTTTGCATTTTCACCCTCATTTCAAAATTTTCTTATGAAGTTGGTCCTTTTAATCTCGTTCCATCAAATATGGGTACTTGAAGCAAAACATGTTATCATTTGCTTTCATTGAGCAAAACGTCCCTATTGTAAGAACACTCTTGTTTCAAACATGAACAAAGCTCAAAAAACATTTGTATATAAACCCATTCTAGAAAATTGATTTTTTTTAATAAAAGAAATGTAATTGAAAATAAATGTAATAGAAAAATACACTCCAACAAGAGCTAATTCTCACACCTTGAACTTCGCTCTCTTACAAAAGATTGCGGTGTGGCCTACTCTTACATGCATTTTCTCTCTGCTCCATTTCTTTTCTCTCTCGTGATTACACGGTGGCTTAGGTTTCTCCACAATCAATCACTCTACTCTAATGTCCTTTTTCTGTTATGAATTTTATTAAAATAGATTTTAAGAATTCAAAATTCACCTTTGCCAAGCAGTTCTTTATGTGCTAGTTTTTAGTTTTTTGACTTAATTTTAATCAGTCATATTGTATTAAAAAATTCTAATGTACAATTCCTTCTAACCAGGATAGTGTTTGAAACTCTCCATCTTGTGGAATTGAATAAATTAAAAACATTCCCATCTAATTATTAACTTTGTTTGATTTGGTTGTCTAAATAATCCTTCAGTCTGTTCTTATTTGTTATTGTTGGGCTCTGATGCCAACTGGTCTCATGGGCCATGATGATAATGGGTTGTTTGGTCGAACAGTCAACTTAAAAAATCACCCAATAACTTGCCTGACCTAGAACCCAAATCCATAACTTAAAAACATGTCTTGAGTAATGCACCTTTAAAGCAACTCAACGTTTTTTCCTTAAAGTCTTCTAAGAAGCCCTGGATTGTTAGATCATGGCCTAGATCAATGGCTGGATGTAAGGGTACAAATAGTACCCTAGGTCGCCCCATTAGGTCACAATCTGATTGCTGCCTTTCGGTGTTTTCTTCCAGAATTTTCTTTGTTCTCTTTAGAGGTTTGTTTTAGGATACAGGTTAGGGTTTTGATAGCCAAAGAGAAGGGTACAATTTGGAGTCTAAGCCCTTCGATCTTTATTTCCTTGGTGCTTTTGGAGTTGTATCACTGATCGAGTGTTGTAAGCTTCTTTGGTTGAAGGTTTAGGTAATATTTGTTGAGAAACTAGTGTTATTGGTTTGAAGAATTGTGTAATAGTTACATAAATTCTGTTTTTCTGCTGGTAGATTTGGCCCATTTGGGGTCTTGAATTGAAAACATTAAGATCATCTTTATTTTATTTTATTTTTTTTAGGTTTAGGGGATCTTGAAGATTTTTAATATTGGGTGATTGGAGAAAGATAATGCTGTTGAATTTTCATTTTATTTTATTCTATTTTTTTTGTTCTGGCGGACCATGGACATAGCACTAGGTTTATAGTTTTTTTGCATCATACTCGAGAGAAAACGGAACCCAACTTAAATAATCGGTTATGGTACAATTCAGTTCTAGATTTACCCGTGGAGTAAAATTCATAACTGAAACAAATTGGGCATCGAGCCAAACTGTTTTTTATCCAACGACACTAAATAAACTGTCTTTTACTTATGTTAATTATTGGTAGTGTACTTTAAGGTTCATGTTTTATTTAGCCATACGAATATATTTTTACATTCCTTATTTGTTCATTGGACAGGGTACATATCCAAAGAAATAAACACGCGGCTTCAACGGTCCAGAAAGTATACAGCTCGAAGAACAAAGTTCATATTTTTGCTACTACTAAAAGAGAAATCCATTTTTGATGTAGTTTTACTCCATTTTTTTATTTTTATGAGAGAAAATGACCCGAAAATTCTTCATTCTCAAGAGGCTAGGCAATTTACTAATTGCACATGGGAACTTTTGTTTTGATACAAATGATAAGGTGTCCCATATTGAAATTTTAACAAAAAATGGAACTACAAGCGTTGGTATGGAAGGTATAGGAAATAAGGTACGCCTATCTATTAACTTCATTTTCTGGATGCCCTTTTCTATAAACCATTATGCCCTTCATTATAGAAATGTATTCTTGTAATGATTAATTAATCCCCAACGAAGGAATAGCAGTTATGGTTCATTAAATACTATGACGGTTAAAAAAAATATCCTCAAAATCCCTTTCAGCTTCTACATCGAAAAACAATAACAGAAAAGTAGATTAATTATTTACCGTTTTTATGGTGAATGAGAAAAAAAGAAGTAAAAGTATAAGTACTTTAAACTTTTCCATGATTGTTTAGGAATATTGCTTTCACTCATCCAACATGGTCAAGAAAACATTCATCCTTTTATTAAGATATTTTGCGAATGAAGTTAAATATAGTACTTGATATGCTATTTTGTAAAGCAGGAATCCGATCCCACATCCAGATATTCAAAGGCCGTAGCGATGCTATCCTTTGTGTGTTCAGGTGCCAGACATTGTACACACGAGTGTTTAAATGATGAGTAGTGTTAATATGTGTTAACTATCCATTTAACAGCGTTGTATTTTTGTTTCAGTGGTGTCCAGACAACTTGTCTGTCTTTGACAGTGGTGCAGAGGATGGTATCTTAAACATCTGGGATTATGAAAAGGTGAGGTGTCGCGGGCAACCCCCTTAGTAATATCAACCACACACTGATAAATATTGTGGAACACATTATTATTTTTCTTAGTCTCTTACTATTCTTATTTATAAATCTTATAAATTTGCCAAACGGGGGCTAATTTTTAACACATTCATTTTCTAGTGATATCAACTTTCTTTATTGTTGTACTTTTATCAGAAATTTCGCCATATTTTTCTAGTGATATCGTTTTCTAGTATATTTCATTAATTTTTTCTTTCAGGCTATCCTCATGGGACTGAACAAGTATGGGAAAGGAGATTGGAGGAGCATCTCAAGGTATTATGTTCCCCAACTCAAGCTGCTAGCCATGCACAGAAGTTCTTTCAACGTCAAAACTATTTGACTCCAATGGATAAACGTCGACCCAGCATCCATGACATTCAGTGTGTCAATCCAACCATCTTTGATTCCATGCCTCCAATCAACAGCATCTACTTAATAATATCCCAGAATTGGATGATGGAAAACATTTCCCCTCTGGCAAACAGTCTTCCCATTTCTAGTAAAAAAATTGAACCCAATTTCAATGGGGAGTTCGATGATTTTAGAAATGTTTGTAGCCCCTTTCTGTCCCCCAAACGAGTCCTCATCACTTATAGTTTTGGTACACAAGCTGTTATTTCTCTAATTAAACTCAAAACACAAATAGTGGTCCTTTTATAGTATGATAATTGTTAAATGATTCCACGTTCTTCTCGCTGTTATCATTTATACATTGTTATTGCGTTTTTTTGCTATATTTGTTGTATGATGTAAAATTTATCTTATTTAGATATAATTAAATTTCAGATCATTATTTTTACAACGATTACACTAAACTATAACTGCATAAATCGATCTTTCAGTGAATCACTGTAATGAGGGAGATCTTTGCTTTGATGATATCTTTAGCAAAACGTAAAAGCCATTTTCCCTTCCTTTTCTGCAACCATCATGTTTATTGTCTCATCAGAAACTAATGATTTTTCACAACCATAAATGCCTTTATTAATTTTAGTTTCATGTTTAATATGAATCGCTCTTTAAGATGAAAAAATGCTTAGTAGGATGTAACAATGCCTGCTGATGCGAAGGTGAGGTTCATGGATTCAGAAGGTCCCAAATATGAAGAAAAAAAATGATAAACTTCTACATTTGCTCGCATTGCTCCAAAGTGATGTCATTGCTTCAAAGTGTAGTAGGGATGAAAATGTGTCCAGGAAAAGAAAAACAGTTTTTCAGGCTAATGAGATTCTGTTTCTGCAAATGATCACGTTTCTCCATGCATAGCTAAGAAAATTCAGTTTGCTTATTCTTTTTACTGTAAAAGCTGATACCAAATAGTTAAGTTGCTCCTGAGGCTTAATAAATATATGTTGGTTTGTAGTTCCATAGATCAAGTTTTCGCTTCCTTTGCCACAAATGTAAAAGCATAAATGAAATTTTATGACTTCCACTTTCTGAATCTTGATTTCGTAGTGGATATCTAGAAAATAATTTGGCTTTCATGGGTTCCGATGCATAGGGTCGGAACCCATGAAAGTTCACACATTTTTCTTAAGTGCATACATTGTTCTAAAAAAAGCACCTAGGTGGTGAAGTTTGGCCAGATTGGATAGCCGTGCTTTATACTCTTTTACCTCTAGGCTTAGCTTAGGTCCACTTAGGTTCGTCATACCTCTTTGCTTGTCATTTCGGACGAATAAAAAAGTATGCTCTTAAGTCAACAAGCAAAACTAAAACATTAACTTAATTTGAATAAATCGATTATCGGTAATTATGTTAAAAGTTAAAACTATAATTTTTTAATTGCACCATATTTTAATTTAAAAGAAAGTCCACAATCGGTGCTCATTTTGTTAAATGTGTGGCATCCTTAGTTTATGTTCAATCTACTAAATACAGAAAGTGCAATCTCAAATTTTATGAAATGAATGAAACAATAATATTTTGTGTTTCTTATAATTACATTTTCTTGACTTGTCAACCCAATGTCTTGCATCCGCTGCACGTTGACTTATTTTCTCACTTAAGCACGGCTTTTCGATTTGGCTGTATACATTGATCTGCTCATCTGAGATTTGACCTTCTCTCAAAAGAAAAATATTAAATGAACTCATGTACCTGCTGACCAGGACGACGTATTCCCAACGCGAACACCTACTTGCTATTTAGATGCGTGTCCGATTCCAATGTTCTGAGTTATTTGACCATATTAAACTTCCAACGTTCCTAGTCATCTCGTATAATTTCAATAGAGGAATGCATTCTTGTGTTCATGTTTTGACTTCCTTACTTATTTCCTTAAGCTGTCGGCATATCAGATCTCTCACCTAATTTATTGATTTTAACCAACAACACAAGATCTTATCTATAATGTTAGAGATCTTTTGGTATCCGTTAAATTCATCTTTAACATGCATAATCTACTAGACTTTTAAGGTCCACTATGTTTAGTTTGATTATCACATGCCTGGATGACGTAGTCTATCCAACTAGAGTTATTCAAAGTTATTCTGAGTGAAGACTAGATGATGTAATAATTTTTAAGTTGGGATATCTAAAGATAAAGTTAATGAAAGCTCTGGTCACACACACATACGACCATTTATAGCAAGTGTCTTTTCCACATTGGAACACTTAGTTTTATATTACATGAACATTTTCCTTTTTAACAAGTTTGACAAATATAACAAATTTGACAACCTGCAGTAATATTTCAATTATTTTCAAGAATTTTCTGGAGATTTATGATGTTAAACAAACTTACGATAGTGCAAGGAAATTTTACACGATGAAGTATCGTACAAGAAAATTTGATATTCCTATGAAAATGTTAACCTATGCCAGTCACTTTGGACAAGAAAACCATGCAGTTATTCAACCTGGGGAAAATAATAAAAAATAAATCCATATAAATAAATGAATAATTGCTTCTTTCTGACGGGAGTGGATGTTTTCCTAAGACCCAACAAAAAGACGTATTTACCTCCTTCTTATTGATATTTTCTTGTAAAGAATTTACTGAAAGGCCTATTATGAACGAAATCAATTTCACAATAATTGAAAGTGGCCAGCTGGTCACAACTTCTTAATAGAAGATTACAGCAAAACCTAAAAGAGCCGTCTATTTTTTCTTTACATAGCCTTTAAATTACAATAGGAGAGCAGAACAAATAATGTACCTGAATGATAAGTACCTCCACATAATATTTTTATGGAAGGCACCCAGAAATATCAGCAATATCTTAGTGAGCAAGTATTAATATGTAATTCGCATCCCAGGAAAATGCACTCTTCAAGAAGAAATCAATAGAAGTGGAGATTCAATTCCCATCCAGGTATCGAAGCAAGCTTGCAGAATTTCTCAATAATAGCAATGATCGATCTTAGCCATATCATTAAGGTTATATGTGTGTTTTGAACGAGGAGTCATTGCTATTGCACAAATATATCACTTATTTCTAGTTTCATTCTCTATCTCGTCTTTTTAAAGGAAATAAGAATAATCCATTCATTTTCAAATAACAATATCCGAATGACATGGGTACTAAGGCCCATCCTGAAAGAATTTTGGTTATACTTCACAACCCTGGCAACAAAGGTCGTATCTTCCGAAACTTAACTAATCTGGCTTTTGATTTCCTGTACGCAGCCGTCCTGCATATAAGGCATACAACATAACTGTACATTTCATTTTTGGTTCATGCCCTTCTGTTATTTTTGTTGGAAATGGTTTTAATTGAGCATCATTGTAGCGACCGAGAATTTTAAATGATATAAAAAAAATTTCTTCAAAAACGTGTCGCTAAGTTTTAACCCCAAATTTTAAATTGAAAGGGTGTTCGTCTAGCCATTGTAAATCTATTAAAATCAAGTCAAATCTTGAATATTTTAAAGTATCAAATTTCTTATCATTTTGAAATCCAAATTTTAATAATTTTAAGTACAATATTTTATTAACTAGAGTCCAAAATTTTGTTAGTCCAAATTTGAAGTACAATATTTTATTAATTGGAGTCCAAAATTTTGTTAGTCGAAATCTTGATTATTTTAGTCCAATTAACTTGAATCCAATTAGGAAAATTCTTGTAGCCAAAATTCTAGGCCCATTTAACTCATAGGATTTTGTGCCCTAAAATTTACTATTCATAAAACTCTCATTCCCTCCCCTCCTCACACCTCACGCATCCAACCAATTTGGTAAGAAAATCTTCCTCTCCCTCAATTTGGAAACTCACGATTGATGCTGCAACAACATTCCAGTCGAAACCCATTTGAATCCACCATCATCGATTGCAACAAGCTGCAATCGGGTTCACCTCCACTATCACCAAATTGTACACACACACACAAGCTGCAATCCATCCCACAGTCCAGCCAAACGAGCCACCACACCAACTCCACCGTCTCAAAGCACCACCACCGCAGCCGTCGTCTGCAACCCCACATGAAAGGCCATACATCACCCAATCGAAATCCATTATTTCACCCCAAAAATCGACACCAAACAGCCAAAAAATCCACACAAGTACCGACGCCACCACGCGATAGTGGCGCTGACACCGACCATCTAGCCGGGGGTGGAATCGTCTGCCCCTTTCCATCACTACATTCTCTCCTCTCTCTCGAATATGAGAGAGAGAGAGAGAGAGAGTGAGATATTTTTGTATATTTTGATTTTTGGAAATTTTTCCTTAAGCCCCAAGTTTTAAAAGTTATTTATTTCGATCCCAAAGTGTCGGTTATTAATAAATCAGCCCCTAGGGTTCTTATTTCCCCACAGTCAGTCCACTAACTCCGACTGATTTCCTATTTTGGCTAGATGAAATGTACGGACGATTAAGAGATTGAGGTTACTTCCCGCTCCACTTTTTACATGACTCGAGATAAATTGAGGTGGACTCACCCACATTAATTAGTTAAAATAATAATTGCATGTATTATGTGACTTCACGTGATTTATATGCTTCAATACATGATACGAGAACATCTCATAAATGATGTAGTTATGCTTGCCATAACTTATATGTTCTAATGCATGAGAAGAGATGAAACTATCTCTTATGAGATAAGATGATGTTGCTATGCATAACTTACGTGTTTAAATGCATAAGACGAGACTACCCACACCCTATGATTTTAAAAGAGCCTACGATTTTTAATGAAAATGAGCCTATGATGATGATGATGTCGTTGTATAAATTGCATAATTTATGTATTCAATTATTCTGTAAATTAATTATTGGTAATGAGTCTACTGAGTATTCGAAATACTCATTCCTTTATTTTAACAACATTTACAGATTTCGGAGATGGTCAAATTTGATGGGGAGTGGTGGTATGATTTAATAGATGAAGTTAGTGACACGATTTAATAGATGAAGTTATTTACTTTTGAAATTCACACATTATCAGTATTATTAACTTACTTTGTCATTTCAATTATTTCTAACTGGAGATTTAAAGTTTAATCAATTATCAATGAGGTTTACAACTATAAATGTGATCTTTAAAATTTAGTTTTTTAACAAATCTTTTTATTAAATTCAAGACGAATGAGGATGACGTGGCACTTTGGGTTCACGGAACTCGGGGCATTACAATCATTGAGCATAAAAAATTTCAAAGTTAATGGGATCAAACATATTTATATTTTACTTTGCTAGATTATATAACATGATATATTTACTTATCAAAAACCATTAAGTAATTAATTAAATGTTTGAATCCAAATTTATCCATGTGAAACATGGAATACTAGTTAAGAATTTTTATTAAATGTCTTTTGGACACCTTTCTCCTAAGTAAGAAGACTAGTTTGAAAATGTTTTGTTCATAAGTCTGAAGTTTGGTCTTTGGGTTTGGACCCTAAAGAACAAAGACCTAGATACTTGTGGTTTTGATCAACATGTATGTTCAGCTCCAACGTGTGTCTCGGCAGGGGCTCGGATTGGGTGCGGGTCTTGCATATATCTTTCTAGAGAAATTTTACTTGGATTTTATATCTAATTTTGAAGACCAAATTGTAATTAATTAAATCTTTTGGGTACATGATGACATAATTTTTTATGACTTTAAAATTTGAACCTTTGACCTTATTTCGTGGGGGTTTTTTATTTTTGGGAATGAACAAAATTTTTTCGAGGCACAAGTCAGTAACCAACTTCTATGTGAACAGTCACCAATTTTCTTCTAAAGGCATTTAGATTGTTGGTGAAAACCTTACTAATTCCTTTCCTGAAAGTTAGTAAGGGTACCCGGGTTGTGTTAAGGAGGTGGAGAAAGTTCTGGTTATATGTGTTGTAAGGTTCGACGATCACAAAGGAAGCAATTGTAGCTTATGGTTTGGTAAGTGGTAACTCGGGTAGCGTTGGTTGTGATGAGGTTGTTCACGGTGATTTGGACAATAACATTAGGAAACCTTCTAGTAGCTCTGGTGGAGCTGTTGCTCATGGTGATTTGAGCAAGTTTGACAACTCAGGTGGAGTTGGGGTTGTTTGTGGTGATTCAAGAAGGATTATTGACTCAGCTGGAGCTCAAAGTGAACAGGATGATTCAGGCAAGGATGGCACCTTACTTGCCTCATATTTTTGGCGATATTATTTATTATTTGTCGCAACTTCTCACATTTCATGAAAACATTTTACATCGCCTTATATTATTTGGTACTTATTTTTTTCATCACAATCTTCACGACAAACTTTAAAAATATGCCGCGTTGAGTCACTTATTGAGACAACTTTTTATCTGTCATGAAATCACAATTTTCCACTTTTCATTCTAGTTAAAATACTTCCATACTTTCTTTGCACTTTTCATTCTAGTGCATTTAAATCTTGCTTTTCCTGTCTCTTTTAATCAGTTTTACCAACAATGTTCCATAGCTCAAGGTTCATCATAAAGCAACAAACAAGAGAAAAAAACAATAAAAATCCTACTTACTCCACTAACTTATATATGATAAAGATCGAGATAAGTATGATAATCGTTGATTATTTGACACAAAATGAATAAGAAATGCAAATGGGCCGCAAGAATTGCAGTGTAAGCAAGTTTATCATATTCTTCTTTTTGTTCTTCTGCTAAATTTCTAGGAAATTTGCCATGAAACTTTTTGTTGAACCAAAATCCCCTTCATCTTTTGTTACCAAATTGAAAAGTCTCATTTCCTACTGAAAATTTCAATTTCAAAATGTGAAGATATTTTGGAAAAATAAAACAGAACAACCATAATGCACAAATAGGTCACATAAAGTAATCCTAAGGCAACAATATACAACGTTCTAGATTCTCAGGTTTTCGTGAGACTCAAGATCTTAGATCAAGGGAATGTTAAAATGGGTCGAATCTAGGTGTTCTAACGGAATAGCCAATGCAACACGAAGGTATATCAACAAAAAATTCAAAATTCTCACACAATTAAATACAGAAGCAATTATCAACTTGCAATTACAACTAAGACTTCAAATAGAACAAATAGTTCCTAAATTTCTAGCACAAGCAATGGTTACCCCTTCACGGTAACCCCAATCCTATTGTCGACCCACACGATGACGCGCTTATGTTGAAATCTAAATGGNAAGCAATTATCAACTTGCAATTACAACTAAGACTTCAAATAGAACAAATAGTTCCTAAATTTCTAGCACAAGCAATGGTTACCCCTTCACGGTAACCCCAATCCTATTGTCGACCCACACGATGACGCGCTTATGTTGAAATCTAAATGGGATTAGCCAATTTATCAAAGCTGGCCTATGTGAGTCCGTAAATTACGAAATATATGAATTTATTGCTTTAGGACCGCGATTTTGGCCTAAAGTAATTCAGTAAATATATAGTACTTGCGATCGTCGACCCATCAAGGGCAAAATTGTCCTATTTTTCTTGCATAACCTGAAACATGAAACCAATTATATTAGTACATTCAGGAAATCAAAATGAAGATTCCATCTAAAGAAATTGTCATAAAAAATCACCTTATGTGCCGCCACGTACCTCTCCGGAATCCTCATGCTCAGCTGTCGGCGACGACCGTCAACCTCACGCATTGGACCTCTAGTAGCGCCTCCGCCTGCACAGTCCACCATTGGTCTCCGTTCGTCCAACCGGCCATTGGTTTGGCTAAAAATAGCGTTTGCAGGTCATGTAAAAAATTGAAAAATGACAGATTTTCTTCTTCGATTTCTATTGAAATTCTGGGCGATTTTTGGTTGGAAATCCACCAGCAAACCTGCTCTGATATCAATTGTAGAATAATGGACTCCAATTGTAGAAATTCGGGCTTAGTTTACCAACCAAAATCAACACCCAATCAAATGACCTGAAACTTTGAAACCATTCCTCTCTTCAGTTGCTTTCAGTTGTACCCACTTAGGACACAAAGGGAAGGTGTTTTGCAGCCCCAAATGCTGAAGAACAATAAGAAAATTAAACAGACAAACTACTAGCCGGAAGCACAAAGCACAAAAGGAAGCAGCCGTGTCCTTCTCTCAACAAAGGGGTAAAACACTTTTCCAATGATAAAGCCGTAAAGAAGCAAAATATATAGGATCACTTATCCGAGTTGCTGGCATGGTTAAAGATTGTATTGTGTACCTTAATAAAATGGGTTGTGCTATATGTACTAACAATTTACATAATGATTTACCGACAAATAATATAATGAAATTTAATTGGATCAAAATCACTTCAATCAAATAACTATCCACTTACATTTTGACACATCATCATTATGTAAATAGATATGTATAAGCAGCATTTTCCTACGAAAATAAAATATTTACAATTTCATTCAACAATGCAAGAACAGAATACCCCAGAAGGGAAACCTGCCAACAAAATTAAGTACTTCAGGCGTTAAGTGATGTGTGAATATCATCAACAACCATTTACACATGTACAAAAAAATTCAATCCCGTGTCCCAAGACCCAAAGAATTAATTTACACAATAAATATTTACATAGTAGAATGTGATGCCATCGCCACGTTCAATAATATATACGCTAATTTCACCATTCCTAATTTTTTTTTAACAAGAATTAGAATGATAATGAAGCAATAACGTCCAACAAAAATATGAAATATTGTTATTTTCCAAACCTAGTCAAAGAAATATGCTAATACCATGAGTAAATCAAGAAATCACGTTCATGGCCATTGATTGATTCCATTCCGTTCGCTCATAGGTCAAAAATGCTCTAGACCCAACACCAAAATCCACACATGCCGACGTGTGATCTGATTTGAAAAAATCGAAAATGATATCGATTGGGTGGAAAGGGGAAGAAAAGTGTTTTGGCAAAAAGGGAAAGGGTTTGGACCGGAATGAATGGCTGATTCATGACAATGTCACCTGCTCAAATCCGTGAAAGAAATTGATGAGGTGGATATGAGAAAAAAGATATGAAGAAGGAGAGGATGATATAAAAAAAAAAAAAAAAAGACAAGGAAGAAAACATGGGGAAGAAAGAAATAAAAACAAAAAGAAAATGAAAGGAAAAGAAAAGAAAAGGGAAAAGGAAATAGAAGGAAAAAGGGTAAAAAATTAAGAAGGAAAAGAAAAGAAAATTTTAGGAAAACATTGATAGCTTGAAGAAAAAAAAATCTCGCCTATTTAATCATTAAAACTTTTACTGCATATAACAATTTATGCAGTAAATTGTAACGGTGTGCTATTGATGCTTGCTGTAAATTGTAACACTTTACATCGTCCCAAAAATGTATGCTATAAATAATTTAAGTAATTGAATTATTATGGCATCCATATAAGGCATGCCATAAATAGTTTATTTTTACTGCATGTCTTGTGTGCACGTCGTAAATGAATGCCGTAAAAAGCTACTTTTGTTGTAATTGTAGCGAAATTTACGTCAATTCCCTTTATTTATAATACCCGCAGGTTGTTTAGGAGAATATTAGCAAACAAGAAAAATAAATAATATAACGAACAAATTAAACGGGCTGTCAAAGCTTTTTCACTAGACGAAAAATTGTTACAATCATATAGAGTTCACTCATCAAACCAATCCCAAAATATTACAAAGAAAATTATCTAGCCAGCAGCAATCCAATTCTTGTCAACTATGCGTGTGTGATTATAATATTGGCTGCCTCTTTACTTTTCCCAAGCCGCAATAGTTTACTTTATATACTATATTTCAACCACCAAATTCCCAATTTCAACCTCTGTCCTCACTGTTTGCGTGTCGGCTTTCTGTGAGTATAATATAATTCAGCCTCAATTGAATTCAATACACAAATATATAAACTCAACACCACAGCCGTTCTAGCTGCCTTCAGTCGCCTATTTTTGTTATCTTCTTTTTCTCTCAGGCTACAACCCTAAAATATGGAATAAACCACTATTTATAGGATCCACAATAACCTTTTATTATTTGCAGTAGAAGTTCTCCAATTTTGACTTTTGTGGCAATTACCTAAAAATCCCCACTTTGCCGAAAATGAGTCAAAATTGTGTCATCTCTTCTACAATTTTTAATCACAATACTTTGGGAAAAATGTGTAAGCCTTTGACACACTTTAATGGTCCTGTACTCCGCCATTTGAGTATAACCACTCAGAATTATTCGCAAACTTTGAACATTTCATCGGCTACATGTCTATACAACCCTCCTGATAGTTATGGTGGAACTCTCCCACTGACTTTCCTAGAG
>CAIGRS010130292.1:0-13312 GCA_903798395.1 Fraxinus floribunda
ACCATATAACGCTTTCTTTAACTTGCAAACATACCCAGAATCATGTGAAACACCAGGAGGGGGCGCCATATAAACTTCTTCTTGAAGACCCCCATTCAAGAAGGCATTTTTAACATCAAGTTGAAACATGAACAAAAGCACATTATTTACTGCTTTTTTCATATCCCACTTATTCGTGCGAGACCCTATTAACATTATTGAGCACGTATCCACTTCCAATGGTTGCTTATGTTTTGAAAATGTTGTGTGAATATGATGGAATATTGAGTTGGTATTACTAGGTTGCAAATTATGATAGAATATCCTATATCCAATAAAATAAATCTCTTAACCTATTTGTGAGAATAATTTTCGAGATGGTCGAGCCAATAAATGTGATTATTTGGATAAGTTTTGATTTTCTTGCATGAATTATCTGTGTTTAGTAGTTGAAGGTGCATATTAACTGTATGCTAGGACTCTAATCCCAACCACCAATCCCAATAAAAGACATTGCACTAAACGTGATTAAAAAAAATAAAAATAAGAATAGCCTATAAAAATTATTGGGGCATACAAAATTATTTGGGGTGCTTACTCGCGTGCAAGAAAATCTGAAAATCAGTTTAATTATTAATTTTATGTGCTTGTGTGGGTTAGATAATTTTATATACTACAATGCATATATTGTGAATCATATGTTGAGCTATAAATTGTGAAAAAGTTGCATGTTGGTGTTGATTTATGCTTATTCATGTGAAACTTGATATTTTTGTGCAAAAAAAGTTGTGTTTTGCGCTATGAATGATTAATTTGATTCAAATTTTGAATGGGTTGAAAATAGTAGTGACCCTCATATGCTAAATCTAAACAACATTAAACTATATATCCTTAAACCAATTCTTGGGGTGGTCGATTTGTTATAGAGGAACATTGAGATAGAAGTTAATTCCACGTGTGCTAAAATTTGTGTGGATTATTTAAGGTCAAGAAGATAAAAATTAGGTGCAACTCATGAGTTAAATGTTAGCTTTTAGAATAAATATTTAATAAGGGACATCGCACTAATAATGACAAAAAAAAAAAAAAAAAAAGTTGTCTCATTGTGAAATATCTCTTCGTAGCTTTTATGACTTGAGTGGTTAAACTTACAAGGGTATTTAAAGTCTGATGCCCTATAGTCATTTGACTTAGAAGTCATTGGCCAAAAGTTCGTTACAAGAGTCATTTAGAAAGTTTAATAGAGAAAAATCCGAACATTAGATGAAAAAAATGGAAAAGATATTACATACCTTAGTTAAGCCTTGAACACTTATTTGAAAGAATTGGACATTTGACAATTGATTATTAGCTTAGTTGATTCTTGAAAGTTGAAGAAATAAAAAGTAGAGAAAATTCTCCTTTGTTGATATGTTGATCTGCAATTAATAAGATCTAACCAAACTAGAAATTATAAGAATTAGTATATAAATTCAATCTTACGCCACACCTTGGGAAAATAGTAAAAAAGAATAAATCTGAGGGTGTGCATCTTACGAGAGAATAAATGATTAATTTGACTATTGAAGGTTGGGATTTAAACACTTTATGCATTTGTTATGTATGAAATGAATTCTCACACACACACGTCAATTTTACATTGAATAACTAGAAATTAATTTTAACATTGTGATTTTGAAGTTGTTTATAATTTTAATACAAAAATTCCTGGCGTAAGACAAATGGTAGATTATCTAACCATGTTTATTTTTAAAACAATTGTTTAAGTCTAAGTCTCTTTTTTTAGGACTAATAATTGTTCAAATTTGGGGTTGTTCGATAAGTAAATTTTATATACTTATAGGGGCCATCAAATGACACCAATTGTTACTAATTTTGATAACTTATGACACAATTATGTGTTAATTTTGTTCGGTGTGTTAAATTCAATGCAAATTAATGGAATTAGAAGTAATGAACAAAAATGAGCGAAAATGAAAGTAATTTAAAGTTCGAGAATTAAAGTGCAAACATTCAATAGTTGATTCAGATCATAAAATGATAATTGAAAATCACAAAAGATCAAGGATGCAATTTAAGGTCAATGGAGTGAAACATAGTCAAATGATTTTTACAAAACAATTTTTAGCCGAAAAAGTTATGATCAAAATTTTCAACTTCATATTGATACCTATTTTTGGCATAGAAAATGTTCGAGTTGGAAAAGTTATATTTCTAGAAGAATTGTATTAATTTGAGTTAGTTATCCAATGCACTTTGAATCAACTCAATCCGATATTGAAGAGAAAGTTATGACCAAAATATCGAATCAGAGATAAAAACGCTCGAAACGGTGCACACGCGAGGAAAGTCCGTGCAGCCGTGCCGACTCAAACAAAAATGTCCCAAGAGTAAATTAGTTGGCTAGCACAACTGCGCGGGGCAAATTCTATGACCTCGCTACAGTTACCTGTTTGACGTGAAACTCTTTTTGGTTTAAGGTTGTACACGATTTTAACCCAAATTTTCAATTCCTATAAATACAAAACAACAAAAAAACATCGGAGGAACCCTGTCTTATCTCTTTATACACAATAATATCATAAAATTTATCAAGAACAAAGGGCCAATTGCTATATTTTGAAAAAGAAAGATCAAATCTTAACAAGGTTATATTTTTCTATTATTTTTCTTGTAATTTATTTAAAAGCATGCAAGCTAGATCCATTTTTGTATTGGATGAAGATAAACTCTATTGTTTATTTATTTTAATTGAAAAGTAGTAGTTTAGTATTTCCTGCATTTCTTGATTTGCAATATTTCATTGATTGGTGTTAGTGCAAAACCCGCAAGCTTACGGATTCGTTGACAAGTAATAGAATTGATGAGTTGAAAGTATCGACCCATAGAGAATAAATTCAATTCAACTTTACTAACTTTTTATGGGATTCGAATTATATAAACAAAAGAGAGTTTGGTTTAATATTATATTATATTAATTAATCTAAGAAAACTGTAAAAATGTGACTTTTATCAATTTAAGAGTGAGTGTATTGGATCTCGATTCCGCCTATTACTATCTATTTCAATTCTTGATTTATAATCCAGCTTCGTTCATGCGTTTTTGACAATCAATAAAACTATAATATATAATTTTCTTTTCCAAGACAAATTAAATCTATCCTAACCACGACCCAAATATATTCCTAATCTGAATTCGAATTATTAGAATGCATTAAAATTTAGATTATCTATATGATTGCACACTTGATAAATGTTATTTCTAACATCTATTGCACATATGTTAATTTTTCTCGTTTTAAACTTATTGTGAGTCTTCCAACACTACAATAAACAACTAATTATCTAATTGGTGGCCAATAAATTAAATAATGCAATGGGTATAATCAAGAAACTCAAGAAATAAACTAGTCTTGAATCAAAACAAATAAACAATAGGTTTCATTTTCATCCAATACAAAAGCGGATCTAGTCTAACGTGTTAATATTTAAATTACAAGATGAATAATAGAAAAATATCACCCGGACCATGAAATAAATTAAAAGATGTTGATCTTCACGCCCAAGGTTAAAATTTTCAAAATCTTGATGTAATTAACCTTCAATTCCTTGCTATGGCTTGATCTACTCTCTCAAAATATAGCAATTAACCTCTTGTTCTTGATGAATTTGATGAACTTTTGTACAATTTGTATCCCTCGTTCTCTATTTATAAGAGCCGGAAAATAAGTCAAAATCGCGTCTAATTTGGTTTTCAAAAGACTTTGAATCATGAAATGAAACTAAAGATTCTTCTGTGAAAAAGGAATGTGCGTGCACACCGATATAAGTGTTGCACGTGCGCTATAGAACCAAATGACTCTCGATTTGGGGAAAATAAGGTGTTTGAACAGTTTTCAATATTTTTACCATAACTTTTTTTTACATATATCCGATTGAGTTGATTCAAAATGTTTTGGAAATTTAATTCATAGGTCTACAATTACTCTAGAAATACGGATTTCCAACTCAATTGTTTTCTATCCAGAAAATGGGTCTCAAGTTGAGGCTAAAAACTCGTAGCATAACTTATTCGACTGGAAATTGATTTGTGAAAATATTTCTACTATATTTCACTCATTTGATCTCCAAATGCATCCAATTGATCCTATATGATCTTCACTCATCGTTTTGTGCTCCGAATCAACTATTGGATGTTTACACTTTGGTCCCAAACTTTGAATTTCCTTCGTTTTCACACGTTTTTCGTTCATTTCTTCCAAATCCACCTATTTCATTGAGTTCCACCTAATTAACACAAAATTAAGTTATAACTCATTCAAATCACTAACAAATACTCTAATTTAATGGTCTAGATAAGTGTTCAAAATATACTTATCAATTGGCTACCAATTAGATAATTAGTTTCTTGTTGTAGTATTTAAAAACTTACAATAATGCGAAAAAATTAATTAATGTGCAATAGATGTTAGGAATAATATTTATCACGTGTGCAATCATGTAAATAATCTAAAATTTAATGCATTCTAATCATTCGAATTCGGACAAGGAATATATTTAGGTTGTTGTTAGGATATATTTAATTTGTCTTGAAAAAGAAAATAGATATTATAACTTTATCAATTATTAAGAACGTATGAACAAAACTATATTATAAATCAAGAATTGAAATAGATAGCAATAGACGGAATCGAAATTTAACACACTCATCAATAATTTGATACAAAAATAGTTTTATCGTTTGTATAGATAATTTAGTATAAAATCAAATCAAAATCTCTCTTTTGTTCACATAATTTGAATTCCATATAAAACTAGTACACTTTAATTGAAAATTATTCCCCATGTGACGATACTCTTAAGTCATCTATTACTTATCAACGATTTCGTATGCTTGCAGGTTTCACACGAATCAAACAAGGCTAAGTAAGTTTTTAAAACTTAGATAAACATGCACTTTGATGAAAAGTAGGGCTAATAATGCCTTTTGTAGTGTCCCTAGCTCAAGTGCATGGAGACAAAGATGCTCATCAATCAATTCACACAATTTTTATTGCTTTTTCCGAAGTATGTCAAATAAACTAAAAATAGGACCCTCCACAAATCACACTCAAATTTTAAATGCAGAATCAAGAACCCACTTTCATGCACAAAAAGATGCCCCTTCGAATCAGAACCTAACATATTTTCCTTTTCATTGAAATCTTCTTTTTAATTGAATCATGCCCATGAAATAAAGAGGATAGGAACAAACAATATTTTAAAAAAAGCTAGAGAATTATTTTACTTTGTGGGTCAATGAAAAATATAGATGCTATGCGCAATAATAAAGCATTTGTATATTTATCAAATTTCTCATATATTCACAATAAGCCCAAAAAAAAAAATTAATAATAATAAATAAAAAGATAAAAAGTAAGAGTCAACGTACTACTACCTAATAAGTGATTAATCAGTAAGCACTAGCTATTGTTGTACAGTAAGCGATTATTTGTGTAGTACTAGTTCTCCTTTGTTACTCTTAAGAACTTATTTGCTGTTTCTTTGGACTGTTTGGCGACTTGCAACAATCAAATCTACAAGGGTCTGCCTCATGAAGCAATTGAATGACTTCATTCATTGTTGGGCGGAGTGTCGGGGTTCGACACGTGCAACGTATCGCAATGCGGAGTACCTTAAGCATCTCGTCCTTGAATGATTCGGACAATCTTTTGTCTAAAATCTCCATTGTACCTTCTTTAGTCTCCACTTTCGTCAAAACCCAGTATATGATATTCTTGTTTTCTCCAAACTCTGCCTCCACGGGCTTCTTCCCCGTTATTAATTCCATTAGTACAACCCCGAAACTATACACGTCACACTTGGTCGTCGCCTTGGAAGAATATGCGTATTCTATCACAAGTAGATAAACTGAATGAGAGAAACAATGGAACCTAAAAGGAATTTTAAAAACTTACTAGTTTATAGTGAGAAAATCAGTAAAATAAGCAAACCCATTAAGTAAGGTGAATCACTAAATTGTATTAGGTGAATTACCTGGTGCCAAGTAACCATATGTCCCTGCAATAACAGTAGTTGTAGAATCTTTTGATCCCCTTGCTTGCAAAACCTTAGTCGACTTGATGTCTCTGTGAATTATTGGTAGCATCAGATCATGGTGAAGGTACGCCAATCCCTGCGCTATCCCAAGTGCAATCTGATGTCGAATAGGCCAATCCAAAATGATTTTTCCTTTATGAATTGCATCCCAAAGGTTTCCATTAGGCATGTACTCATAGACCAGCAAACTGCAGTCCAAACTCGAGAAATAACAGTACAACTTGACAATGTTCTTGTGCCTTATGCTTCCTAGAGTTTCAACTTCAGTTTTCAACTCCTTGTCCATAGTCAATCGATCCTCCAGTGAAGAATCTTTTGGTTTTGGACTCAACAACTTCTTAACAGCAACAACTGCTCCATTGTTCAACTCGATTTTGTATACTGATCCTGATCCTCCATATCCGACTATATTTTCGTCGATCAGGGATTCAATGATCTCACGCTGATTAACATACAATGGATGGAAACTTTTAGTATGGTACGAGTAAACTGACGAGGATAAGGTATCGTCGTTGTCCATCATCCTCCTTTCTTTACTAAACCATCGTTTCAGAAACAGGATGATACCAACTATAACAATTCCTACTGAAATTCCTATCACCCAAACGCAGTTTATTTTCTTTCTATTAGAAGCTTGATAACAATGAGAGAAATTTGGGACTGATGAATCTAGATCATCAGGTATGCAGAGGCCTGGATTGCCTGAAAAACTTTCTAACAATCCTCCCTTTATGAACGACAGGGGTATAGGACCAGAAAGGAGATTGTTTGAAAAGTTCAACGAATTAGGTAACAATTCAGAAAGGCTATCTGGGATATTCCCCGTCAAGAGATTGCTGGAAAGATCAAGAACATTAAGAGATTTAAGTGAAGAAAGCGATTCCGGGATGGAAGAGTCTATTTTGTTACCTTGCAGTAGCAACAAATTCAGCCTTCTGAGGTTGCCAATTTCAGAAGGTAATGGACCAGACAGTAGATTGTCGCTGAGATCAATTTTCACTAAATTGATTGTCAGAGAAATTTCAGATGGTATAACACCAGAAATCCTGTTGCCCTGCATGAACAGCTCTGATAAATTCTTAGCATTTTGAATAATTGAGGGGATAGAGCCTGTTAAATTATTATATCCCACATCAATAATTGATGCATGAGGAAGAGATAGAATCCCTTCTGGTATTTTTCCCTCCAAATTATTATAACTAACTCGAAACCGGATTACAGACTCGCATTTTGCATAACTTTCAGGCAGTTTTCCCGAAAACATGTTCTGCAGGACAAGGAGATACATCAGTTTGCCACCACTGCACAACCCCTCCGGAAGATTCCCGTACAACTGGTTTTCCGACAAGTCCAAGCCTCTGATGGCTGACGACGTTCCAAGACTCTGTGGGACTTCCCCTGTCAAGAAATTGCCGTAAAGGGATAACGTGTGCAAAGTGGTGGAGTTCGTGATAGTAACTGGAATTTCTCCCGAAAGACTGTTGTTGTAAAGCTGCAAGACTTGAAGATTTTGAAGGAGAAATATGGAGCCTGGAATTTTGCCTTTGAACTTATTGACAGACATGTCCAAATCTAAGAGTGCAGTTAAATTTCCAAGTTCCTCGGGTATTTCTCCTTCAAGTTGGTTATAGTAGAGCTCAAGCTGCTGCAAATTCTTTAGCTGGCCGAGCTCTGCGGGAATTCGGCCTACTAGGTAATTTCCACTTAATTCAAGATCAATCAGAGAAGTCATATTTCCTACAGAGGGTGGAATTTTGCCTTGCAGCATGCATGTTGTCAATATCATGTTCTCAAGTTTTGTCAGCCTGGAAATATTCTCTGGCAGATTCCATAAATCGAAGCCACCATTTTCGTTGAAATTCAAGTCCTCAAGATTAATAAGATTGGTGACTGACATAGGGAACTCGCCTGTAAAGTGATTATATGAAAGATCAAGTATCCTCAAGGATTTCAAAGGGGACAAATCTGGCAACTTTCCAGTGAAATATGTAGAGGTCATGTTCAGCTCCTCCATGAGAGAACAGTTGATGATTCCACGGGGGAATTCACCATGGAAGTTATTGTGGCCTAGACGCAGAACGTGTAGTTTAGGCAAATACGAGCATACTTGTTCAGGAAAGTTTCCAGAAAGTGACCATCCAGAGATATCAATCTGAATAATGTTTTCTTGATCATCACAGCCAATTCCCGTGTAATTGCAATAGGAAATTTCTTTGCTGACATCCCAATTGATCAAGGAGTCCCCTGAGAATGACTTCTTCATAAGAGTCAAGAATTCAGACTGGCTAGTAGCGGTTGCTCGGCACGAGCAGTACGCATATAGCAAGGTCACAAGAACGAAAAAAAGGCACTGAAACACCATCCTAGACGATTTGAGAGCCATCATAGTAGCCGACTCGAGAATAGGACTCAATTACGAAGGAAAAGAGGGGAATGCTAATTAATTTGGTTGGTGCAAAGGAGAAGGATGAAGTGGAGAATTATATAAGTGG
Organism: Fraxinus floribunda; assembly: GCA_903798395.1. Taxonomy (NCBI): domain Eukaryota; kingdom Viridiplantae; phylum Streptophyta; class Magnoliopsida; order Lamiales; family Oleaceae; genus Fraxinus; species Fraxinus floribunda. Next base: position 8,571 of record CAIGRS010130292.1, read on the forward strand.
GATGATAGATGGGAACACTGGGTGCAGTTTTAAGCAGTAGCAAGCCTTGATGATGGAAAAGGGAGATTCTTGCAGTGGTGTTCATAGTGACCAGTGAGATGGTGATGTGCATATTTGCATAAAGAAGCTTTTATGTTCATACCCCCACTCATACTCTCACAGAATAACATCATCTAGACGAGTTGGTACTACAAGGCAAGAAAAATACACAATGTATTTGTTCCTTGTACATAGCAAGTATGAAGAATAATGCATTTATAGCCCTTAAATAATAGTAAAATGAGTCAATTAATAATTTTTTTTTATCACTAATCTTCTATGTAATCATTAAGTGGTACTCTATAAATCAAAATGGTAAAATGAGTATTACACCAATATCTTAATGTTAAGAGTTAATATGTGTGTTTTATTTAAATATTTTTATAATGTGGTGTAACAATAAGTTGACATGTCAAACAGTGATTATGTAGAAGATTTGTTGTGGTATGATTATCAATTAAATAATTTTTCATCAATTTGGGAGACAATATGTAATATGGTGGTGAAATTTAAAAATAAAATTGAAGTTCAGTTACCCAATTAAAACTAAAGTGAATCCAATGGCCCAACTGAAATAAATTAAAGTTAAGTGATTTAACTTTACTCTATAGTTTTTTTTAATATATATATAGTACGCATGCACTACATATGAAGGTGCATATTCATGGTTGTAAGCAATAATGAAATAAGGATATCGTCATTACGAATAAACCAAAACGTGTAACATTCCCCACTTATGAAGTGAGTAGTTGATCTAACAATCTAAAATGTAATGATATTTATATGGAAGAGTCAATGTTTTGTTAGGAAAATAAAACAAGGAAGACCCACTATATAGATTTCACATGGATAGTTATTTGAGTTTTAGTGGTTAATATCTAACATTTGGTATTGAAATTGGTCTTTCGATTTGAGGTCATCATATTGTCTTATATGATGACAAACTTAGGTGATATTGAGCCCCATGTTTGAGCCCTATTATTCTCAAAACTCATTTTCAATCACACATTCTCCTCTAAAATAATTTTAAACGTAAACTCCAGATTTTTTTTCCTATTTTCTAACCACACAGTCTCCAAAAATTACCATTCCAAAATACATTATTCCCAAAAATGGGGCTCAAACAAATATTGAATGTTGCTTTGCCAGAGTCATTAATATAGCGTTGTTTGGATATGTCAAGAATTATAAAAAGATTATGAATGATCAATAGAGGATTTGTCACTCTTAGATAGTAATGGAATATGATCTTCATTTTATCCGCTAAAGTTGATATTGAATCCTTGACCAAGGTAAGTACGTAAGTTGAAAAGAGTTTCGACGATTATTGACTAAAGAGAGGAATGAAAGATACGATCTATTAATCGAGATTGACACATCTCCATATCTCATAAATTGAATAATGGGTGGGTCAAGCCCATTTGAATATCTATAAATAAACAATTAGGGTTTGATTTTTCATTATTACAACCACAATTACATTGCAACAAAATCTTACGTTACAATATCATGATAACTTTGCTATCACAAGAAAGAGATACCCTAATCTCTCATTCTTGTTCTCTTGTGTAGATTATCATTGGAGGTTGTACAATTGGACACCTGTAATATGAAAAGATGGTTGTAGATCAAGACTTAAAAGGAGTAAAGATCGTGATTATTTGTGATCAAGATTCTCAAACGAGTTTAAAGAATTTGCTAAAAGTATAATTCTAATTACGATTTCTATCTGATCACAGAGACGATCCTTGAAAAGAATTTAAAAATATTTTAAATTTCTCTATGCACATGTATAAGTGAATTCCCAATAGAGCATGCTCAACAAGCCTTGATTCCAATCAATCTATGCAAATCGTCTTGGTAGCTGTCGAACAAAATGCTTTGATAGCCATTGAGCATATCTCAAGCTTTAACTATAATCGAGTCCCTTAATCATTTTGGTAGCACCCAAGTGACTATCTCTAGGACCATCTTAGTAGCTTCCAATCGATATGCCCTAATAGTAGTTGAGCTTCTCTCAAGCTTCAATAGCAATTGAGCCAACAATTGCCTTTGTAACAGCTAAGTGAAATGTACCAATAGCAGTCGATACGAGTCAAGCTAATAGATCAGCAGTGGTTAGGTATCTCCCTTATCTTAATTGAGACGAGGTGGCAAATTGGAGAGCGAAACACCTTAACAATAAAATGTGCATTTATCAAAAACTACTAAGCAAGCTAATGATGGCCTATTCTAAGATATTTAGATGCAATGTCGTCAAAAGAAATTGACAATTGCTGAATACATGTCTAGATTTTTTCAATGATCAACCATATGCTTATATTCGAAGAAAAAAAAAACTTCTACGGACAGCAAGCGACCTAGTCGAGCCATTTGTCTAGAGACAACTAGAAAACAATCATGTATGCATACTAGGGATATATGATATTTGTAATACTCACGAAACATTGAGAAGAACCACTACAAAAAGCATAGTAAAAGGTAGATGCCTCTTGCACTAAAAAAAGCAAAAAAAAAAAAAACCTTCTTCAATAGAGCGATAATACCTCCATTTTCCAAAAAAATGTTATGTTAATTAGACGACCAATTGTTTTACATAACAAAAGAGTGTAGGAAAAGTGCTTCAGTACTGGATATCGTATATGCAAGACAGTTACCGTATATGCAAGAGTTACCGTATATGCTACAATTTAAACACCGAATTTCCACATACTATTTTTACATATAACTTTGAATATAACATATTCAATTATATATAACAGATTTAATAATCTAGCAATTGAAAAAATGAATTAAAATTGAAAAACAAATTAAATAGTAAAACTTTTAACCCGAGACCTGTGTTACATACATTTTCCTTAAAATGGATTTGCCACCTCATCGTCTGTGCTTGAGGTTTAAATCTAGCGTCAATTTCCCAAGATACAACGGTAAAACTAGTAGATACTGAGCACCACAGATACTACTTCGGCGAACTGTTTTAGTGTCTGAACATTACCACCACCAAGACTCGAACAGAAAAAAAATATGTAGAGAGAACTCAAAAATATATTTTCAGATGAATTCGTGTGTATTGAAAAGAGGAAAAAATGAGACATATATATACTGGCTCTTGAGAGTGTAACTTGCTCATTCACTTAATGACAATTACCATAGGAGTTTCAACTATTTTAGAAAATGAAAATTCAGTTGAATAAAATAAAAATGTACCAAAATGTTGACACTCCTATGGGGCTAATTTTGCTCCTTTTGGTCCGACATTCGTGTACACGGGTCGCATTCGCACACAAGTTCAAGGTTCGAAATCTATTTTGATCCATGATTTACACCCCTTGTGCGCGCACGTGAAGAGAGTTTCTATACTACACATGATTACACCTTTCTAAAGTGCAACCTTATTTAAAGTGATTTTTGATTTCATCCACTTCCTATGTAGGACACACATTTCTAGTTTTCCCACTAACATAAACTTCTTTTAAGTGACACACTTTGAGCTTCAATTTCTTATTCATCCGAGCATCAATTTTGACAAGTAAATACATGATTTTGATACACTCACGAAGGAGAACACAAATCAATCTTTATCTTCCAAAATAGCCAAACGATCCCACTCAAAACTCATGCCAAAGTCAGCTAATTTCTCATTTTTTTCAACAATCCCCCATGTAAATAAAAATTGGAAGCGACACATGAATGTGACACAAAAGACCTGGTGATAAAGATCAACGGTTGAAACCTGCATATGATAGGTAGTTATTACTCTTTGAACCTTCCCTTGTAAAAGCATATTTACTTTACTAGCTGATCAGTAGACGCGATGTCTTTAAACTGTTCTGTCAATGATGTACATGATGATATACTCCCCACAAGATTCTTCCTAACACATTTCAGTTTTCATTATTATGTTCGTTTTAGTCATGAAAATACACCTGGTTCTGTGAGAGTTCATGAGAATCTTGCCCCATACAATTCTCTTAGAGGTGGCCCCACTTCTCTCTCACATAGGTGATTTCTTATTACAAGCAATCCGCATTTCTTGGCTCGAATTTCGAAGTATAAGAATCATTAAAAGCCTATTACTTATCATTTATCATTACGGGCATCACTGTTGCATCATAGGAATAGACTAGAGGTAACATTCCCACAGTGATTTAATTATGTCATTACAATTAGGTTGTCCCTTTGAACATAGATCTTGGGATCTCCAGTCAACTAGGTTGGGTTTCCTTTGCATTAACTTATTCGTTCAAGGGCTTAAGTCCCATTTCTTTCGATGATTTTCCAACCAACTCTCTATTTAACCCTTTGATTAGCGGATCCGTAATGCTATCCTTTAACTTTACATAGTTAATAGTGATAACATTGCCCCATACAATTCTCTTAGAGGCGGCCCCACTTCTCTCTCACATAGGTGATTTCTTATTACAAGCAATCCGCATTTCTTGGCTCGAATTTCGAAGTATAAGAATCATTAAAAGCCTATTACTTATCCTTTATCATTACGGGCATCACTGTTGCATCATAGGAATAGACTAGAGGTAACATTCCCACAGTGATTTAATTATATCATTACAATTAGGTTGTCCCTTTGAACCTAGATCTTGGGATCTGTAGTCAACTAGGTTGGGTTTCCTTTGTATTAACTTATCCATCCAAGGGCTTAAGTTACATTCCTTTCGATGATTTTCAACTGACTCTCTATT
>CAIGRS010130304.1:0-14294 GCA_903798395.1 Fraxinus floribunda
ATGTGTGACGTACAAATTTTTTGATATGTGACCTCGAAATAATCTGTGACCAAAAAATTTGACGATATGTGACCAGTAAATAAATTCGTGACTTATAATTATGAATATGTGACCATTAATCACAAAAATGTGATTTTATTATCTTTATTTAATAAAAATAAATGAAAAACTTGATTTTTGAATTTTTAAACTAAAAACCTGATTTTTGAATTTAGAAGCTTAAATACCTTACTTTTGATTTTTTCCCTATTTTTTATGGGTTCCACATCTTTTTAACAACACATTTCAAAAACTTCTATCACAATCTTTTTAAAAATTTGATTTTAATCCACACCAAACACGCTCTTAAATTTTTATTAGGTTAAGTTCAAATCAAGCATTGAACAAAGTAACAGTTGACAAGACGATTGATAAAGCAAAAATTTCTGTTTAAACCATGTATATCAACAAACGACCTTTCGTAGTTGGAAAGTTAGTAAATTGACTGAACGCTTCACATCACAAAAGACTGGTCAATTTCAATTAACATACGAACAAGCATTGTCATTGACACATACTCCATGACACCACAGCTACTCAACTACAATTACTTTTTGTCCATATTTCTCAAATTTTTTTTGGCAAAATTTAAGATTTGCTTTAATTAGATAACTCAGTTAAAATTCGATAATAGAAGAGTAACGTAAAAGTTTAGTTATTTACATTATCGAACAGTTAACATTTTCGACTTAGAAATGTAAATGCAGCGTGGTCGTGAACGTTGACGTGGACGAATTTTATAGGTAAAAAAATGCAAAAGAATTGATATGTTTTGCATAGAGGACTGTGCATGCAGAGTGATGATTGAATAAATTAACAAGTGGGTTAAAGAGTTACGGCTATTAAGACAGACAGTCCTGTTCCTGTTTGATTAAGAGGAAAATTTTGATTTGAAGACACCATTCCTTTCCCCATATCCCACCTAACCTTGGCATGCTGTCCAACCCCATCCTTTCTTTGTTAATTCTCCAATCGCACTTTCTTAGGTCCATTTGGTAGGAATTTTAATCCAATTAAAATTGAAAATATAGTCGTTATTGGATCTCACTCATCTAATAAAAGTCAACAATAACGACTAATTTTTCAATTTTAATCCGATTTTAATCTCTACCGAACATGCCCTTAATCTCATGATCCACCATTCCAATTATTCTGCCTTTTTTTTTTACATTATTGAGACCACACATGATGGCGAATTTCGATGAAATCTTTGCTCGGAGATAGGGAGTACAATGTAAAGGCTAATTTTGAATTTCATTCGCCCTAATCTTACTTCTAGTAATCAAACGTCAAGTAGAGTATATCTTGGATTCTTGATCACCTTCGAATATGTATATTTTGCTTTGAGGACTGAAGTAAGTGACAGTTGATGAGGGCCACATGTCTTTAAAATAATGTATTTCCCTTGTTTGGTGAAAATTAAAATCTAGATTTTAATCTAAGTTAAAATCAATAATTAATTAATGAGTAATGTTATTCATAGTTGTTCACTACAACAGTCGCTATGCGCAACATACATATGAGTATGACAGATCGATGATTATTTGACTCATTAATGTGGTAATTTTTTATTCACTCATGCATTAAATAACTGCATGTCGTGTGTATGTCACGTATAACGATTGCCGTAGTAATGATTAGAATGACATTATTCTTAATTTTGACCATATATTTCAAAAATATTTATCAAAATTCGCTAAAATTTATATTTTAATCTACACCAAATAGCGGCTAACTAATTGATCGATTAAATTGAACATTTTCTATCCCTAGGTTGGCCTCTTTCCTTTTCACCTGTGTTTTGTCTGCCTACTTGCAGCCCATCCACCACTACTGTTTTGGCTTAATTACTATTCTTAATGGGAATTTGAAATATGTGGTTTAACTCGATCATCTCTGCATTCGCGTTTATAGCATGTAGCAATTATTTGTTTGTTTGCAATTATAAATATCTTAAAATATTTATCGAATAGTATAAGCTTTTAAATGTTAGTTTATATTTCGATATTTTTAATCAATGTGGAGTTTATCCCATTAATGGGTGTCTCTGGACTAACAGTCGACAAATTCGTCATAATGAGTTGAATCAGAAATAATTGAGAATTGGATTTGTAATCTAACCCCTTAAACTTATTATAGTCCTATTTTTAGGTTCTTTTAAAAGAAGTAAGTCGGAGTGTCCAATTTTATCTAATTCTTTCACATATATAAAATTTGAATTATTGTAACGATCTGGATCCCACTTAACGGGCTGTTCCGGCCGTTAGATTGACGACTACTGTCCCCACTATACCAACATATGTCTTTCAGTATACTTTATCCTTGCTTGCACGCTCTCCGAGAAAACCTTTCAGGGGATCACCCATCATGGAATTGCTCAAAATCAAGCACGCTTAATTGTAGAGTTTCTAACGATGGACTTCTGGAAAAGAAAGTGCACATTGTTTGTATGGGTAGTACATATCAAATCTTTTTAAACTTTCCTGATCTGAATACTACAATTATGATGAGTTCAATCTTATATCTGTACCATGCCCACCCCTAGCTCGAACCACGAATTCTGCATATTTCAATATAGCACAAGTTTATTTAAATCAGAAGCAAGATTCGTTTGATCAACTAAAAAATAGTTGTTTTTTATTAATAAAATTATGAGCTTTGCCAAACATGAACCTATTGCGTAATCTCATTATTAATGCAAGAGAAGACAGTAAGTAAAACCTTTGGTTTTGTAGTTTTCTTAGCATTGATTGCATTAACTTTGTGACGAGTTTTTCTTTTCATGCAAAAGATTCCGGTCTTTGAGGATTCATTAATTGAGGCATGTGGGCAAAATTCAAACACACTAAAGCCGACATCATACTACCATTTCTTGGGCCCAATAATCGAATGAGGAAATAAATAATTTGTCACGTTTCAACAAAATTGCAATTACAAACATTGATTTGTGTGTTTTTCGAGTCATTTGGCTCACTTGGTGGGCCTTGTCGCAAGATTTTTATGGGAATTCAATCATAATTATTAGACTAGATAAAATCGTTGATTTGAATAATACTGCATCTTTTAATTACTGGGTCGTTGAATCACTGTTTTAATCATTAAGTTCAATAAAAAAATATTTTTTCGTACTCATTTTTAATCACACATTTTTTTATTTAAAAAAAAAAAAGATAAAATCATTTTGTTCATTTTCCATAATTTTTTCCTACTTGTTAGCCACATAATCTCTAAAAAAAAATCATTTTAAATAATCACTTCCATGCGATATAAGATTAAGGTGCTTTGAATTTTTCTGTTGTTATGATAGATATTCGTTGATTAATTTAGATTTGACAGTAAAAAGTAGATCGTGATGAATATTTTGACTACATTGTTCACTATGCGAAATTTTTCTTTACCTAATGTAAACATTTTCAAAACTACTATTTGAGTATTTTAATAATTTAATAATAGAGACCCTTAATAATTTGACTTTTCGAAATTGCATTCTATGTTGTTCAAAGTTTAGGGTCAAAAAGAAGGCATTCGTTCATGAGAAACCATCATTCATTCATTCATTCAATTTTGGTAAAAAGAAAAGGATAAAAAATGGGACAAAGCATGTTACCTGGTTTTGTAAAGTAATGCGTGATTCTAGTAACCGACCCTCGAAAGGTGTGATGACACTACATTTATTTATTTATTTTATCATAAAACTCAAATATTCCAAGTTCTAGTAACCTTTGTATGTTAAAATATCGAACGAGTCATTATTTGAACTCGAGATCGAGGTCGACTCTAGCTTGTGATCCTATAAACAGAAATATAAAACTTTTTTCGTCCTCCTAGGCTCCATCCCCGATTGTACGTGTCGGAAAACGAGTCATGAAGCAGTGGTATGAATGAAAAATAATGTTGAACACTAATTTAAGTATCGACATGTCATAAATCATTATAAATGAGTTATAAATCCTTATGTTTTAATTAAATTTATAATTTAATGACTCAAATTATCGCCACTTATATAAACAAATAAGTACTATTGAATAACTGGAAAATATCAATCATTTTTCCAATGAAATGGGTGCGGATCACCGGATGAGAAAGAAAGAACAAGACAACAAGTCAAAACAGGATCCACTTTACCCATAATTAGTCATAGTTGACATGATAGATACGTAGATAGGATTTGTATAGAATGAAAGACGAGCAATGGGAATCATGACAATCCTCCGCGCTCCATAATTCCCGTGTCGACGTTAGACTGGCTTTGGCTTTGTACTAGTTCATAACTAGTATCGAACGAAACACCGTTTTGCCTACGCCAACATCCATGCTGTTCGATTGCAACCGACAAGTGCCCACGTCAGACCGACTTTGCATTAGTTCATAACTAGTATCAAACGAACACTGCTATGCTTATGCCACCATCCACGTCGTTCAATTGCAATCAGGAGACATGATGCCTACTCTAATATCATTGATATAAATCTTGGGAAAAACATATCTCAAAAGTGAATTGTTGAAATTATAGAGCCCAATTCTATAACCACACACCAAAAGACAATACTTTCAATGTGGGATACAAGTTTCATAATTTGCAATGGAAATCATGACAGTTGTCTTCAGCCTAATCTTTGGTGCTCATTCATACTTTATTCCCATTGTTCACACTGCTGAAAGTTGTGCGCTTGCAAATCTATACTTGAATCCAACTCCATAATGGTCGAACAATGTCTTCAAGATCAGAACTTTAGTGGGAGATCTTGATGGCTTCAGAATTGTTACCAGTCTCTCCAGCCAAGATAAGAGAAGGATTCAATCTTGAACTCTCTCTCTCTGACTCCGTGTCCTCGGACAATAACTCAATAATTAAGAAAATTTGATCCGTCAACTCATCATTTCTGACTTCCAACAAACCCTCCAATCTTGAACTATATCTATCCATGTCCTCGAACAATAACTCAAGAACTGAGAACATTTGATCTGTCTTCTCACGATTTCTATCACCTGTGGTAAATAGATGATTTTTCCCCTTCACATTTATCCAACTACAACCCAACTCCTTTCTAGCCTCTAAGTAGCATTACTCTGCTCTAATATTTTATGCATATTCATCTTTGACCATAGTTTCATAAGCCTCAGAACATTTAAGAGTCGCGAATTATAATGTCGAAGTAAACATTAATTCTTTCAACAGTTCCACCTGCTGACATTTGCCACAGTTCAAGCTTACTGTGATTTCTATGCGTGTCAATCATAGCACGATTCACCTAGAATATTTACATTAAGAATTCTAAAAAGTGTCAAAAGTAGACGAGGATTCCTCCTACTGTTAACATTTGCTTGAATTTGATAACACGAGTGTTCCCATGCATCTCCTCTTGCGTGAAAACATACAACTTGTAGTATACAAGTATATTGAATGGAAAATACTTGTGGTACATCATCATTTACAGATTATTTTACGGATTGGTGACGTGGCAAAAAGAAAGTGGAGAAATTTAATTTTTTTAGTTGATTGGTAAAATTTTGACTCAATCGTATTCACGTTATTTGTTGGTAAACAAATCAGTAAGTCATATACATGTAACACAACCGATATTGAATACCTTCACAAGTCAGTTTTTAGGGTTAACTCTACCCAAATGCATGTAAAAATGGAAAACCAACAGCACCGAAATGAATTTGAAGAAAGTGTAGCATAAACGTATAGATTAGGTTCTGTGAAATTACATGCAAGTGCAAGAATTCCCTGCAAATTCATTTCATAATCACAAAATTTTTCACACCACATACAACAATTAAAAGCCAAATGATCCTAAAAATTGTTCTATCCCCTTCCACCAGAATGTGATAGTACACTATTACAACACAATATCTTCATGCACTTACAACTTCCAGTTAGTCTGGATGCGGTGACTGAATTCACAGTTGCAGGGCAAACGTGACTAGCAAGTTCAAATCTATTTTATAAACTCCGTCTAACTGAAACTCCGATTTTCCATACCTGATGCAGAAATGAGATACACATGTAATCATTCATATTGAAGCTGCTCAGAGCATATAAGTATGTTCGACAGGACAAATGAACTTAGCAGCAGAAAGCCACAAACTAAACTAAGAATTCGAAGATGCGTATAGGATTGAATTTTCCAAAGCATTTAGACATACACTGAGTTTCTCTGCTAAAAGGTTGTGAAAGATCCAGTGATTAAAACTCGCGCCTTGACCGAGCTTCAGCAGGGCTGACTCGAATTGGCCTGCCGTCAAGGTCCTGTACAAAGAAATGTAAGTGAGAATCAACTATTGAAAGCATAATTTATACTCTCTAAATAAGTTGCAGCAAACAAAGCAGGGGGTCAAACAGAAAGGCATATGCAAGTCAAAAATTCAATAAAACAAAAAGGGTCTGAAACAAAGATGGAAGGATGCGACTTTCAAAGAAAGTTCAATAACTGATACCGAGATGCATCTTTCCACGGATAAAATTTCAAAACTCAATTTTTTAATTCATCAATGCATATTGCCATAATATAGGAAAATTTTTATAGCAGTATAAAACAATCATAGTCACAGTAAAATTCCCGATGAATTATACAAATGTACACAATCCTTGTTCAACGCATTCAAAAGCCAAAATGCCCCGCATAAGTGCCCGTTTCAGATTAACAAACGGATATACACAAATAATGACACATCATATTATTGTCAGAAGAATTTACTTACAGCACCATCTAACGATTCAATGGCATTATTGACTTCATCAGCAGAACTGTAAGTTACAAATCCAAAACCCCTGGATCTACCACTATCTCTATCATAAACAACCTTGGCTTCCAAAACCTTTCCTTGCTCACTAAACAACGTTTCAAGCGCAAGATTGTCAACTCCCCATGCAAGGTTTCCCACATAAACTCTGTTAGTATTATCAAAACTTGTCCTTGCCATAGGCTCTCTGAATGAAGACCTTTCCTTCTTAGGAGGTGGTGGCCCGGAATTGACCCTCAATGCTCTCCCCTCAAGTTCCTACCATTCATAAACTCTTGCAGAGTAAATTCAATGCCCATAAAGAAACTCTTGAACAATATTCGGGAAACAAAAAAAAGCTAAAATCTTTCTCATTATACTTTAAAGTCATATATAATACTGCATAACAAACATGTATAATAAGATGGAAAATTACATATCCATTGAATTGTCGGGCTGCAGCAGCAGCATCCTCAACTGTCGACATCGTCACAAAACCAAACCCCCTGCTTCTTCCTGTGACCTTGTCATAGATAACCTGCAAAGCCAATAGCTTCAGTTAGCCTGCAATTATCCATCATTTGCTAATTACAAGCTTCCCAGCCTGAGCCTTTTTCAGTTTCACACTTCTACAGTTCTACCCCCACAAAATTGAAACTTGAAATAGAAATAGAAGAAAAGAAAAATAGAATTGACAAATGCAGTATTTATACTGTAACCATAAATTTCATAGCAAATGTTAAAAACGCGCACGTGTGTGTATACAAACACAACTAGTACTGAAAAACACCCAAAATCAATTCACCAAATTATATTCATCTTGTTAAGGAATGTACCAAGACTGCATTCATTACAAAAATACAATTTTTGAATAAAATAAAATAAAACCATACAGTTGCAAAGTAGAAAAACAATCGTTTGCCGCATCCTAATAGCAGAACCATCCGTAATTGTTATCCAATTAACCAAAATCCCAACTCAAAAATTGCACCAAGAAAAAGAAAATAAGTAGAATCCAAAAATTCAAAAAGAAACGGAACTCATCATATAAACCTCAATTCAAAACAAATAAAACCATAACCTTTTCAGATTAGAACCAGCATAGAACTTGAAGCAATTTCAGTCCAAATCGAGAATGATATTATTATATAGGTAATCAAATTACCTCAACCATCTCAACATTTCCAGCTCGTTCAAATAATTCAGCTAGAGCAGCACTGTCGACATTGAAAGGTAAATTACCCACAAACAGTTTGACGTCAGCCGAGTAACTGGGCTCCTCTGACCCAGAATAATCAGCATCCTCATCTTCTTCCACTTGGTCCAAATCAGACGAAAACGCAACGTTTCGTACAAACTTAGAATTGGGTAGTCGTAAAAAAGTGTTGACAGTATTGTAATTGTTGTAAGACAATGATATTACAGACTTCGTGAGAGGTTTAAAGGAACTGGAAGAGAAAAGAGGGAAAGAAGGAGAAGAGTGGTGGGATTGGGATAGTGATTGAGGGGTTAAGGAAAGAAAGCGAATTGAAGAGGCAGAGGCAGCCATGTTGAATGAAGATAAGATTTCTCAATTCTCTCCTTCGTTTCTTGAAATGAAGTGTTAGGGTTTAGATATTCATGGTTATACAGTATGGGGATGGGGTTGGGGGTGTAATATGGATAAGGCATAAGGGCATGTTTGGTTCCTTGCATGATTCTTTATTCCTAGGCTTAAATAAGTTGCATTTTCCTTGTTCTTTTCATCTTTTAGGGAATGGATAGTAATTATCATTATTTTTAAGAATAATACTATTTATCATTATGAAGATAGAATATATGTGATATTGTAGTTTATGTGGAATAATAGAATTGGCCAGGAGGAAGGAGTGAGAGAGAAATATGAAAAATAATAAGTTTCCACATCATTAATATTCCATCATTATGACAATAAGTAACATTACTCTATTTTTAATTTTCAATGAAATTATATAGTAACAAGAGAAGACAATGATAATAATAATAACAACAATCAGGGTCGGGCCTCAGGAGAGGCCCAAGAAGCCTCCGCTTCAGCCCATAATTTTTAGGGGCCCATTTTTTTTTTTTTTTTTAAAAACTAATCTAAAACTTCTCGTCAAGACTTCAACTCTTCACTTCCTTGAGTTCCCTCCATAGTTACGGCACTGAGGCGACTCTAGTCCAGACGTCGTCACGCCAAACGGAAGACCTAGAAGTTGTAGTCGTGCGCCTGTGCCACAGTGGAACTGGAAGGTCCGACCATGACTCCGCCTGTCCTCCGTGAGAGAGAAAACCTTGACTTAACCAGTCAACCTCTCCGTACGACGTCCGGCGTCCTCCAAGCTCCAACAGCTGCAAAATATACATAGAGAGACTGAGAGAAAAAAACCTGGAGGTATGAATTCATGATTATTGAATAAGTATTTACTGTATTTTGTTTACACACAGACATAGTCACGAGTTTAAATATATGAAATTAACCATCTGAGATCTTTATTACAGTGACTTCTTCTCCTCGATTAACCATTGATCGAATCATTTGATTTATCTCACAAATGGGTTCGTTTCTGATCCATTTTCTACGTTCTTTTTATTGTTTTGTTTATGTTTCGCATTACGTTTATTTATAATTTTTCGATAATGTGTATTGTGAGTGTTGAGTTTAATGATCGCATTACGTTTATTTATAATATACACATGACACAGCTTGAGCATGTTGCTTAATATTTTATTGTGATTGAGAATTTGAGTATGGATAATGGATGGATGATTAAGGATGATCGGGGTTGAAGTTTGAAATCGAATTTTATAAATTTGCAATTCTGCATATACTAGACTATTAGTTATGAGATTTTATAAATTGAATCTGTGATAGTGTGATTGAATTTGTACTAATACTTATCTGAGTTTGGCTTAATTAAGTGTGAATTTGAATTGAATTTTAGTAAATTTACATTCGTTCGTGTTAATTGTTATGTTCAATTTTGGTAATGTAATCTTTAATGGGATTTTGAAAATTGAATACATATAGTTAATGTTCTGGGTTTGGTTTAATTATGTTTGCAATTCTAAGTGACCTTATACAAAATTAGGTGTTCTAGGTTTGAACTGAAAAGAAGAGAACATTTTTGTGTAATACTTGATATATTAGGCCTCATGTATGGAAACTGGAAAGTAATTAAACTTTGCTTTTCTCACCTTTCAGTAACTGTTAGCTATTGAGTGAGAGTCAAATATCATGGCTCCAAATATGCATCTGGAGTTTTAAAAAAAAAAAAAAAAAGTGAAACAAAAAAAGCTATTGATGTGTTAAATTACTTGAAGAAGATTAATAGTTTTTTTTTTCCCAAATGCTTACATTGCTTACAAGATTTTGTTCACTATACCAGTTATAGTTGCTTCAACAGAAAGAAGTTTCTCCAAGATGAAATTGATCAAGACTTATCTTCATTGAACTATGTCGCAATAAAGATTGAATGGATTGACTATGTTATCCATTGAAAAAAGAATGATTGAACAACTCGACTATACAAAATTGATTGATATTTTTGCCTCAAAAGCTGTAAGACGAGTTATATTTAAGTGATCNCAGAAAGAAGCTTCTCAAAGTATGATCAAGACTTATCTCCGTTCAACTATGTCGCAGGAAAGATTGAATAGATTGGCTATGTTATCCATTGAAAAAGAAATGGTTGAACAACTAGATTATACAAAATTGATTGATATTTTTGCCTCAAAAGCTGTAAGACGAGTTATATTTAAGTGATCGGTTATAACATCTTCGTATTGTTATTTGATTGTAAAATAAATATTTTGAATTTTTTTTTTATTTGTTGCTTTATTGTTGAATTTAAGTTAACAAATTTATTTCCGCAAGACTCTTTTAAATGAAAAAATGAATTGTCTGCTATGACTTAGGAATCCAAATTTTAAAGTTCGCCTCAAGCCCCGCGAAACAGGTACGGCCCTAACAACAATGATATAGTGATGGGAGATGACGACGACGATGACGATAATAATAAGCTAAACTTTCTTTTTACAAAGAAAACTTTGTTTATTTTAAATTTTATAGATTTAGCCCATGTTTGGTGAGGATCAAAATCAAATTTTTCAGTAAATTTTAATAAAAAATTATAAAATGTGTGGCTGAAAAATTGTAAGCTCCATGAAATATGTGTTTAAATTAATTATTGATTATAATCCCTAGCTTAATATAATAAATTACTTAAAAGTAAGTGTAACTTAATTTAAAGCATAACCAAACACGGTAACATGTCTTAACCATGCATAACATATGTTAATTGTTTAAACATCACTAAAGTTTCACCTCAATTGCAATTAGGTTACTGAATTTAACAACAATTAAACCACTCTGTCTATGCATACTCAAACTTGCTGAGATTAAAACTATCGTATACAAGAGACACATATTGTCCAACCATCGTCTCCTACCATCCATCCAACTTGCCATCTCTTTGTATATTGAATACGTTGTAACGGTGGGACTCTCTCTTCTGATCTTGACATTTTTAAGAAAAAAACTAATAGAAAAAGCAATTATCATAGAGCTTGTTTGAGCCTCATTATTTTTTGATAATAACGTATTCTGGAATAGTAATTTGATAGGGAATGTGTAGTTAAAAAATAAGAAAAACTTTTTTATTTGAATGTAATATTATTTTATTGAAAAATGTGTGATTGAAAATAAGAGAGAAAAAAATATATTGTGAAAATAATAGGGATCAAACAAGAGCATAAACTCCTTGTTGAGGCCTTGACATAGGCCTCCTTTTTAAGTCGAGTTGCATCAACATTAAATTTCTCACGCAACCTTAAAATAAACAAATAAATTCAGATATAAAAGAAAAAAGAAATGGAAAAGGAAATATGAACGGCCCAAATATATAACTGGGATTTTTAGTAGCCCAATTTGAATTCGAAGTTGTTAATCCAGCTATACCAAACACATTTTGGGTTTGATATGGAATCGACCCAATTATTCAATTATACAATTCATCAGTTTTTATTAAAATATACCAAAAAAATTAATTTTTAGCAAGATCAATTAGGGACTAAGGGACTTATTATCTCATTTTTTTTTTTTTTTCCCTAATGGTAGTGCAGATTGGTGGTATTGATGCGGTGGAAAGTTCCAACATTGCTTGTGGTAGTTGGAGATGGTGGATTGATTGGTGGTGGTGTAGATCTAGTGGCATGTCACGATGATTGTGCATAGCATGGGACGGTGATAGTGATTCTTGTAGTGGTTTTTAATGATGATGAGATGATATGATAATGTCGTTTGTATTTTTGGTGTGAAGATGACTATAATAGGGGTTTTGCAGACTTTGTGGTGGCGACGGTGATGATGGCAGAGTAATATGATTTTTATCAACTTTTCAATTATACAATTCATCAGTTTTTATTAAAATATATTAAAAATTAAATTTTTAGCAAAATCAAAATCCCTGATTCCCTGAATAATAGAGAACACATTTTATGACACACAATAATATTCCTCTTTGTGAATTGATATATAAATTTACCGACTGGATTGTTAATTTTAAACCTCGAAGATATTGTTTGCCTCGAAAATATTTAATTTTTAATATTGTTATAGTGCCTTAAGTTTACAAATTTGCAAATTGGTATCCAAACTTGTCAAATTTGCAACCGTGTTTCCGAAACTTAAACAGCAACTTATGATCAAGCTAAAAATAATACCTCAAGCTAGAAATTACAAACACGCAACCTTTCTTAAAATATAGTTTGGTCCGTGAACTTTTAAAATACTACAACTATGTCCCAAATTTGATTTTCATGTCACCAAAAACTCTTTACTCGTGTAGATTAAAATCGAAATTTTAGAAAATTTTGATTAAAAAAAAATTATTGAAATACGTGATTAAAATGTCATGAATCCGATAAACAAAGTCAAATATTAAAAACCCACACCTATTAAAAACCAAAAACGAGCCAAATAAAGGGACACTTAATAATGCAAAATTGGGCCTCGGGCGTCCGACCTAGCTTAGGGGCGCCCGAAGGATGTAGGGGCATAAGTCCAGTTGTGCTCTCCAAGCCTAATTTTTAATAAGAATTATTTTTTTTCTATATATCAGTCTAATAGATTTTTTATTTTTATTTTGTCCCCCAATTTTGCCCTTGGGGGAACAGCATACAACAACTCAACCCCGTACCCACTTCTTCTCCTTGGCATGGTTGAGATCCTTCAGACATGCTAACGCTTACTCCGCTGCATCGAGATCCAAAGTCACATTTTTCTTTTAACTGGTTCTTGATATTTTCACCTAACCCTATCTGATCGTATTAAAGAATATATGTTGTTTTTGCTAACTATAAAGCAAGGGAAGGAAACATATACTGATTTTTTAACAGATTAAAGAAGAAAATAATGCAAAAACAATACATACTAATATCGTATGAAAACCAGATCGGCCCGATTGGTTCAACCGGGAAAAACTTGTCCCCCTTAAACCGACGATTTCTGAAATACCAGTGACTCGTTCCTGGTTTAACCAGTTTAACCTATATAAATGTATATTTTTTTAAACTTTTACAAAATCACTGGTTAAATCCAGATTCAACCTTTTGATCTTTGATCATTTCTCTTATACGGCAAGGTCGACTTTTAAAACATTCGTAAAAACACAAAATTGGTGTGGTAAATAAGACAGAAAAATTAGGAACACAAAATTTCAAGTCTCAATTGGTCTACTAATGGGAACACGCGAAGTACAAATTCTTTTGGCGTCTCATAAAAAGTGATAATATAATAATTTTTTCTTTCTTAAAAAAAGTTGAGCAACCCGATCAATCACAATCAATGACCGATTACCCTCTCTCCATTACTCTTGCAAATGGTGTGTTTGAGCCACATTATTTTGGAAGAATGTATTCTGAAATAGTAGATTGAAGGAGAATGCGTAATTGAAAAAGAAGGAAAAATTATTAATATGATGAAAAATATTATTTTATCAAAGAGAAAATAAAAATTTTAATATGTACCAATCTGGAGCAAAGTTAGGTCTATATGAGTAGAACTGGCCTTAACACGAACACAAATGTGAGCCACATTTTGAAACCTACCAAAATGATGTAGGCCTTGTTTTGTTTTTCGTGCCACGTGACTCATGCACGTTACACACATAAATAAATCATATGAACAGAAATCTTGTCTTTTCATACTTGTTCTGTTGTTCACATACTAGCGCTGATTTTTATGGCATTTTAAATATTATATTTGGAATATAATTCTACTATTTTATTTTGAATTATTTATTTTCTTAAATAGCTTTGCAGCTTGCTTTGTTTTAAGTCGTGTATTTGAGCCACGTTATTTTGGAAGGATGTATTTTAAAATAGTAGATTGATGGAGAATGTGTGGTTAAAAAAGAAGGAAAAGTTATTGATGTGATGGAAAATATTATTTTATTGAAGAATTTGTGGTTGAAAATGAGTTGAAAAATACGAATAAAAATTTTAATGTGTACCAAAAAGGAGCT